>JAJHZJ010000124.1:0-109773 GCA_023548195.1 Bettongia penicillata ogilbyi
CTTCTATGGTCTTATTTTTTTTCCCTTTTCTGGACATTTTCCCAGCCAGTTACTTGACTTCTGAGATTCCTCTCCACCCCCGCCTCACCTCCAGATCCGCCCACCTAGTGCTTGGGGTCTGAGATTCAAATGCTACTTCCTAGCCTCAGGGCTTTCAGCGGGAGGGTGGGGTTGCTATTCAGTGTGAGATTAAGTTCAGGTGCTCAGGTAGGGGCAGGGCCACCACATGGGGCTCAGTTCCCTCAGGGGGTTTAAGTGGAGACCTTCAACAATGGATCTGAGCTCCTGTTTGCTTTGGGAGCTCCTGTCCTCTGCTGCCTCTGCTGCTGCCTCCCAAGTGGGCCTGAGTTATGGAGACACCCCGCTCCCCTCTCAGCCAGCCAGCACAGAAGTCTATCTCACTGACCTGTGGCACCTGTGGGGTGAGGGACCTTTGTGGCCGCCAGAGATTCTGTCCCTGAAGCCTGTTCGGATCTGCTCCTCTCGGTGCCAGTGCCACACGGCCAAGGCAGGGCTGGGCTCTGCTCCGGGTCTGGTGCGCGATGGACCTTTGATGTTGGTTTTTCAGGGCTGTCTGGAACAGAAAATCTCCTCCACTCCATTGTTGTGTGGCTTCCATTGCTCCAGAATTTGTTGGAAATTCCTCTTTACAGTTAATTTATGGGCTGTGGGTTCGGAGCTAGCATATGTGAATCTTTCTACTCTGCCATCTTGGCTCCTCCCCCCTAGAATGGATAATTTTGAACCCATAAAAGCATAGGCAAAACTAATGCAGCAACATTAGAAGAAAAGCAAAAAAATAATTGAGAGAAAAATGTTTGCAACAATTTTTTCTGACAAAAGATTTATTTTATATGTGAGTACACAAACACACACACATATGAAACTGAGTCAGATTTACAGAATAAGAACCATTGTCCAATTGATAGTCAAAGAATGAGAACATGCAGTTTTCAAAGGTAAACTTCTAAGCTATCAAAAGTCAATGGATGGGACTGAAAATTAGTATCATGAGTTGATAAACTCAGTCAATAAAATACTTCTTCCATCTTCAGATACCTGTCTCTACCTCTTTGTGATGCTATCCAATCATTAAGATCAAGTGTCATAGTAAACTAAACTTTTAACTAGGGGTCTGAATTATCATAATACCAAATATTAAATCAAGAGTTTCAAAAGTAATGAAGCATCTGCAATCACTTTACTCTTATTAAAGCAATTTTTTGCATCACCATTAAATTAAACATAATTAAAATATTTTAATTTTATCTTTGTTGCATTTTTAAGTTTTATTTCAATGTACATTTTATAATGTATGGCATAATATATTAGACCATTCATTTATACATATATATATATTTAGAACACATAGCTAAACAATATATAGATATACAATTATAATTCTATATCTATATATGTATATGTACTTACACATATGTTCCTAGGCATATACACACATAATTAAATATGTATATGTGTATACATTTGCTTATATATTACATATTACTTAAGTATTTATTATATATGTAATATGTACCAAAAATCCTTTGAATACTTTTCCCATATATAAATGTAAATGTGTGAGTATATGAAGTGTGCTAAAATAATTTTTGTTTAAACTAATGAAGGCACTCAGTTCAAGTGTGAATATTAATGGAATAAAGCCCCACCTAGTGGGGGCTCATGTTACAGAGGAAAGAGAGCTTGATTTGGAGAGATAACACCTTTTGAGGGTATAATACCCAGTTCTACTACCTGTGCGACCTTGGGCAAATCATTTCAATTTTCTGGCCTTCCCTTTCCTCATTCATAAAATTAAAGGATGATATTTCATTTGACTCTAACTCTCTGGTTCTACAACTAACTCAGAGATTGAATTGTAAGAAAATTCAACAGCATGGGCTAAGTCTTTATTAATGTTTGACTGAATAAAGCTTAGGGGTTCACATAGCAATAAAAACTCTCAGTTTCTACAGAATTTAAAACTTACAATACACTTTCTGGCTATTTCATTTGAGCTTTGCAAAAACCCTATGAGGTGGGTACACTACAAAATAATACCATCCCCATTTTCATAAAATAAAAACTTCAAAGAGTTAGATGACTTGGCTTGGGTTGTAAAGCCAGTGTCTATCAGAGGTAATACTTGCAATCATGTCTCCCTAATTTAGAGACCCTATCCCAGGAAAGCTATCCTGACATAGGAGCAGCCTTTTCTTGACTTATAGACTAGGACAATATTATTTGGAGAGAATATAATGTGTTCGTTCTTATACTTACAAGTGAGAATTAACCCATGTCCTATTGAAAGACCTAAGGACTTACAACAGATATTATTTGTGTATAAAAATGGAGAGATAGAACAAAGTGGATGGAATCATCTTTGGAATTTCTGAGGATCACCTGAGGGTCAGTCTAGGCAAATCTGTAGGCAAATCTTGGCTAGAAGTTATAGAACTCATACATATCTGCATTAGTAGAATCATTTTCTCTCTTTTCAGTCTTCTATCCAAATAAAATCACAGATTTACTTTATCCCCTTACGCCACCTCCTTTTAAGAAGGAAACACGATGTCTTAATTTTTTCCATTTCCCTTCTCTCTTTAATGACTACTTAAGATATTAAAAACAAAGGCAAAAGTCTACCCAAAGGAGCAACATGAAGTAGTCCAAAGCATCCTGGGCTTGGAGTCAGGAGCACTTGGTACCAAGCCCAGACTTTGGGAGTTACTTGCTGTTATAACCATGAACAATTCATTTAACGTCTGTGTCTCAGTATAATATTGCACCTACTTCGTGGGGTTGTTATAATGATCAAAAAGAAAATGTATATAAAGTTCTTGGAAGACATTTGAGTGCTACACAAGTTTAGCTTATATTATCAAGCATACTGAAGGTCCCCTCCCCACCACCGTCAGCTTAGAATTATAATTTTATTGATGTCATGGTGAGGGAGCACCTCTATCAAATCACGTTGGCATTTTTCTTGCATCCTTTAGTTTTATAGAGTTGCCTGAGGGTATTGAGAGGTTAAGTTACTTACTCAGGGTCACACAGCTATTAGTTGCAAGTGGCAGGTCTTCCTGAATCCATATACAGTTGTATATCCACTACACCATGCTGCCAAGATACATGTTGAGATATTTTATAAAGTTCTCATTACGATCATGTAAACAAAGGTCTGCAAAGGCCATCACAGTTCATCTAATTCAAAACACTCATTTTCCAGATGAAGAAACTGAGATCCCAGGGATGTTAAGTGGTCATCACAAGTAATAATTATCCAAGGTAAGATTAAAATCAAAGTACTATTTTCTTCTACTTTAATTCCTGAAGGCAAATAGAGGCAGTTTATTCTACTTGTCTCAGTTTTGAAGGATCTCCCCATTACTTTACCCACATGGACTTTAGGCTGGGTTCCTTAACCTTTTGTACATCATGGGACACTGTAGCAGTCTGGTGAATCCTGTGGACTCCTTTATAGAATTGTTTTTAAATGTATAAAATGAAACCAATAGTTTGACAAAAGAAATCAGTTATATTGAAATCAAGATATATTTTTCCCCATCCAAATTCACAGGCCTTCTGAAATCTTTCCCTGGACCCATGAATTCCAGATTAAGAGCCCTTTTATAAGGGCTCTTAGGAACTTTTATAAATGATTTTGATCCCCCAAGGCAGACATCCCTTTGTACTGTCACCAGATACTTAGGCAGCCCTGTGTATCTGGAAGCTTGAAGACAGTACGAGTGTGCATAGTCTTTAGAGGCAGAATTTTCAGTCATTCATGGCTTTACAAAAGAGAATGTTTATCATGACTGAGGAATCAGGCTATCACTCAGTGTAGCGGGTATCGAAACTCAGAGCTGCCCGAACATGAGCTCCTAAGGGTTATAATCAGGAAATTACAGTAATTTGCTCAGGAAATGAAACTAGCCAAATGTTAGGCTGCCTACCTCAACAACAGATGTATCCCTTCAGCATGATATTCAGGACAGATTTATTTATGTGGCTCATAGATCCTTAGTCACATTTGGATTCAACCCCAATGACAGCTGTAAATCATGAAAAGTAAATGATGATTTATAGTATGTCAAAGCAAAGAACAATTATTCTTATGAATGGAAAACATCCTCTGTATACATTTTATAACCAGACATTATAACCATTGACCACAAAAGGAATACAAGTTAAAAAGTCTGTGCCAACAACCTACAGATAGCAGTCTCAAGGTCAAGGAATTATTTAATATGCTCCGAATAAACTGGAGAGTACTGATTAAATTAACAGTGTCATTTATATTATATCAAAGCACAAATAGAATTCTTAAGTGTAATTTCTTCATCTTGGATGGTCTCTACCACTCATTCATAATTTCTGATTGATTCCAAATAATGACTTTATCTGTTTCTTTTCTGTTCTATCACCATGAAAATGTGAATCCCTTTAGAAACCTTGTCAAGGCTAGTACGGTAATCACAGATGAAAACATTCTGTTCTTATTTGTGAGCCAAATGCTAACCTGCTTACCCCAGAGGATCTGTAATTCACATGACAACATTGTACTGGCAAATTTCTCTTGGGATAAAAAGACCAGGAAGCATAGAGTGAATGGAATAGACCTAAGGTACATTCAGTGGTTAATAATAGGTTTCTGAAAGTTCAAAAACCCTCAATCTTCTTTTTTATTTACTATGATCCAAAGCTACATTATTGCTTTTTTTCTTTTTGAAAGAAAGAAAAAGCGTTCCAGGCAAATTTCTGGCTCCAAAGAACTCCAAAGGAGTCCTTCATTTTTGTTTCTAGTAAGTGTACAAGTCTTTAAAATCCTCAAAAAGCATAGAATAAATAGTTCCAAATGTTATCAAAAGACACCTCTTTCTCAGCCTCCAGTCTAATGGCACAGTCTGAAAGGAGACTGAGTCAAAGCAGTTTCTGTTGTTTTGACTTAGCCCAAGTCTCCAGTAAAAATCTTCCATCCAGAATATTCCCTATTATTTGACAGATTTCTCTGCACTTTGTTTGAAAATCTAAGATAAGCTTTGCTGTAGCACATATGAAAGGAAATCAGTGGAAATACCATCTATGTAAACTTGACAAGCTTGATTCATGAAAGGGAGCTGAAATCTCAACAGTGCCTTCGTCGGAAATGTTACAGCGCCTCCCGCCTGTCATTGTTGTGATTCTGTCTCCCCTAGCAACAGATCATGGTTTGTTTAACCTAAATAAATCTTGAAGAGGTTGACATTGAGATGATTTAATGGATAATATAGCTGGGGGCTTGTTAAACTACCAAGAATTAATCCTGCTGGGTTTCGCAAAGGGTTCCTGCTCCAGCCTGCTGGATCTTTCTGTCTACACAGCATGTGTCACAGCAAGATGATCTGGCATTGGAAGACTAAATTATTCCTCAAAATCAGAAGATTGCTCTTTGAGAAAATGGGCTACTTTTTCATGACCATAGTTTTGAAAAAAGTGAACCCAACAGCTCCATTTTAAATGGACTTGTGCTCAGTTGACACCAACAATGAAATGGTGGAAGGAAACAACCAGTAGTCCCAGTGCTTTAATAGAAAGTGGTTTGTTTTGTTTTCATTTTTAAGTTATCTCATTGGATCCTTACATGTTGTAAGGTAATATCGTTATCTGTACTTTACAGGTGAGGAAATGGAGGGTGAGGAAGATTGAGTGAGTTGCCCAGGGAGAATTACAGAACTAGTAAGTGTTTGAGTCAAGATTCAAACTCAGATCTTCCCAACTCAATCAATTACTCTGCTACCTAGCTCCTTATTTAATGTAAGTCTCAGAGAATATTTCTTAAGGCTTATTCAGTAAGGCCAGTGAGGACAAGGGGTGGGATTTGAATGCATGTCTTGCATTTATAGAACCAATCACTGGTCCACTCTAGCATGATGCCTCTCTGGTGTAATAGCATACATGTCCTCCCCACCCTATTCCCTGCCCTGCCACCCTAAGAAGGAGGAATAAATAGAGATAAATACTTCGACCAAAGACCACTATGGGGGAGAAAGATGGGGAAGAGAGAAGCTGATGATGTTCTGGTAAGAAAGGTAGGAAGGAATACTTGCAGAATGAGGAAACTTGATCCTACTCCAATATGTTACTCCAAGGGAAATTCACTTTGCCCTGTTGGCTCCACTGATTACAGGGAATGCATTCATATTTCTGATGTTCAGAATAAATATACTATCCAAGACCTCGGTTCCATGTTTAAGATTTTTTAAATGATCAACTTTAGGAGTTTTAACAGACAGTCTACGGGCAATACAGTAGAATAATTTGATGAGCAGAGCACTGCTTTGGGATTCAAAATATCTGTGTCTTCCTCCCAGATGATTCTGGACAAGTCCTCAAGCACTGAGCTTCAGTTTTCTCATCCATGAAATGGTTTCATAGTCCCTCACTATCTCACATATCTTTTGTGGGAAATCACTTTAAAAATTAAAAAATTGTCATGAAAAAATGTATCTTTCTTAAGATGAGGTAAGAGAAATCTTCGCAGTTGCCATTCACATTATTTACTTAGGACTTCATAGTTTCTGAAAGTTCTTTCCTCGGTAGCCTTTGAGGTAGGAAATGCAAGAATCACTTCATGGAGTATCAAACAAAGTCTTAGAGTGACTAATTCACTTGCATTATGTCATATGATTTTGGATAAGTCTATTTACCTAATGGCACAGAGATTTCTTTATCCCATTTCTTCTAAATTCATGCCTAGGGATCAACTTGTTCAGTGGTGCATGGCCTGCCATCCTAGGTCTGTGCTCAGTATACTCTTGGCTAATTTTTTTTCCCCAGAAAATATTGTTCTGTTTCTCTTTGAATTACCGGCACTAGCAAAGCCTCAGCCCTGCTGTAAAGGGCAGAGAGCACATATGATTCTGACACTGCTGGGCACTAAGTCTAACAAGAATTGCTTTTTTCTTTATTTCCATGTCAGAATCAAAGCAAGGGAAGTTGGATTAATAATAAGGTGACAGTGATAATAATAACTGGCACTTCTATCATGCCTCTTAAGTGCCAAGAGCCTTACAAACTATCATCCCATCAGATCCTCATGATAACCCTGGACATAGGCCCTATTTTTATTCCCATATTTTTTGTTCAGTTGAGGAAATAGAGACAAACAGTGGTTAAGTGACTTGCCCCAGTTCACATGTCTAAGAACAAACCTGAACTCAGTTCTGGCTGACTCTTGGGCCGTCATTCTACCCACTGCACCACCTTCAGCTCTGTAGCTGAATGAAAAGAAATAACTTAATATTTCCCTTGTGGTTTTTCTTTTGAAAGGGGCCAGTTTTGCTTTAGCTTTTATCTCTACTTAACAGTAATGTGGAAATCAGTATCAGAAATATTATCCATAGACTTGTCCTTTGACTCATTAAAATTTTAGGGAAAAAACCTCATACAGCACTTTAAATTATTGAACTTCCATTGGTTCATAGACTTTGGGCTGGAAAGGATCTTGTAGACAATAACACTTTGAATTTAAAAGTAAAGGTTATAAATCTCAACAGGGCAAGTAGTATGATGCATTCATGACCTCAGCAGGCATAGGGAAAGAGCTAGACATCCTAGAAGAGTGATTGCTTCTGGGGACACTTAGCCTCATGGGAAGGAGCTTCCTCATTGAAATAATCCTTCTTACAAACTAAGCTCTTACAGTACAAATGATATCAGTACTCTCTGAATGCAAATCCATGGGGTAAAGTCCAGGTTTCCTTATTCTGCTTATAACTCTGCTTTTAGATCATCTAACCAGTCCACTTATTTCCATATAAGTAAACTGAGACCCACAGAGGTTAGGGTGACTTTTTCAAGATCACATACACACACACAATCAATGGCAGAGCCAGAACTGAAGGCAGAATTCTTTTTTAATTTAATAAAAAGAGTATGTAGAATCAGAGGGCATGAGTCACAGAAACTATCTAAGTCCCAGGGCTTTTAACCTATAAAATGAGCAGATAGAATTAGATTGTCTCTAAGCACAGCTACAACTAGGAAGGACAGCCAAGGCTTTGACCTTGGAGCCTGAATTTTGAAGGTACTGACAACACCTGAAATCATTCAGAGGTTAGTTAGGACAATTAGTTCAACCAGGGAATCCCCTCCATCCCAGTCTGAGGTCCCCCCCTAGCTCTAAATATATCATTCTGGGGCCTGCAATCCATTGTACATGCTGACTCCATGATTCTCCATATAAGATGTTAATTTTGTGTGTGTGACAAGAAAAGGTATTCTAGGACCTTTAGATTTTAGAAATTGAAACAATTGATCAATGCTATGGAGCAGCTGAGTGGTGCAGTGGATATAGAGCAGTACCTGGATTTGGGAAGATCACATGTGACTCTGGGCAAGTCACGTAGCCCTGTTTGCCTCAATTTCCACATCAGTACAATGAGCTGAAATGGCAACCCATTCCAGAACAACTGCTAAGAAAACCCCAAATGAGGTTGTGAAGAGTCAGATATGAACAACAGCACCCCCTAAATGCTTATAAGTGAGCCTTCAAAAAAAGGGCTGGAAAAAAAAAGATTCATGTTGTCTTCCTCCAGGCAACACTGGTTTAGCCTTGCTGCTAAGAATCACTGCTGATTGCTTGTCAGATACAAAGCCGTGGTTTACCATATATCACTTGCATGACTCAGCTCATGTTTATATAATGGCAAACACATTTAAGGAAGCAATAAAGTGGTGACTAAAGAGAAGGGTGTTAGGTTCTTAAAAGAGAATCAAATGTGTAAGGAACTAAGGATAAAAGGACAGGGTTGTGTAAACTCCATCTAGAGAGGAGGAAGGAAGGCTGCTAACTACCTTTTCTTGGACTATATCCATGTCCAAGTGGATATGTTACCTCGAGATGCTCTGTGGAAGGAAATGTGATCCTTTAAGAAAAGTAAAGTCTTGATGACTTATGGAAGAAGCTTGTAGAGAGTGATAATCAGCACATTAGCATGGTAGAAGAGCTCCAGGGGGAGGCTTGTTGGTTTTGGAGGAGCAGAGAAGGTGAAGGATTTACTGAATACATTGCATTGGGTGTCAAATATTTAACACAGTCAACAAAGGGGGATGCTTTGTCTATAGGAGGAGGTTGACTAGAAATAATAAAGGAACACAACTAAAATATTTCCTATTCCATTGAGATCAGAGAACTAGTATAGAGCCCTGGAAAAGGAAATATGGGACCTTCCTAATAAAGAATGCTATCATTCCTCTGTAGATCAGTGGATCCAAGAGGTAAATTGATCAAAGAGCAATGAGATTTTACCCCACACAGAACCTTATAATCTGGGAGTTATATGACCTTCCTAAGTGCCTGAAGGGAATCAAATGAATGAATCAGTCAGGTCTGATAGCTAAATGCCCTATGTTTACAAGTCACATGGAAGTCACTGGTATTGCCCAATCATACGATGAAGAAATATAATTCATTAAGACAGGAAAACTCCAATGATATTTTCACTCATTTTCCATCTGAAAGAATAAAAACTTCCACAGAATCAATGTAAAACAAATATAAATGCGTGATGTTGTTACTGGAGGCAAAAAGTACGCCAGATTCCTCAGTAAATATATGTGTTCCTGGAAGACAGAACTCTTAAATAATGTCACATCTATCTGCTAAAGGAGGTTCTTGATATCTTTAGAAAGGTGGCTAGCCTGGGGAAGAGGGATTTAAAATTGGATTTCAGGCTGTTTATTAATCAATCCCACTGTTAACTGATTTTTTTTTTCTTTCTTCTTTTCTTTCTTTCCTTCTTTCCTTCCTTCCTTCTTTCTTTCTTTCCTTTTTTCTTTCCTTCTTCCTTTCCTTCTTTCTTCCTTTCCTTCTTTCTTTCCTTCTTTCCTTCTTCCTTTCCTTTCCTTCCTTCTTTCCTTCTTTTCTTTCCTTCTTTCTTTCTTTCTTTCTTTCTTTCTTTCTTCTCTTTCTTTCTTTCTTTCTTTCTTTCTTTCTTTCTTTCTTTCTTTCTTTCTTTCTTTCTTCTTTCTTTCTTTCTTTCTTTCCTTCTTCCTGCCTTCTATCTTTCCTTCTTTCCTTCCTTCTTTGTTTGCTTGTTTCTTTCCTTCCTTCTTTCTTTCTTTTTTCTTCATCTATTTATTTATTTTTTATCTATTTGTTTCATTTATTTATTTATTTATTTTGGAATAGGCCCAATTTCTGAGGTGAAATTCAGAATTTCTAATGTACACGATGGAGTTTCCATAAGAAGTCATAAACATAAATGGACATTAAGTTCTTGAAATATTTATATGTAAGTGTAAGGAAGCCGGCCTTTTACAAACCTACTCACAGAAAGGAGCTCTGGTGACAAGTTGTTTACTTATGAAAATGTGGAAAAATGTGATCACTGGTCAAATGATCCTATTATGAGGTCCACATAAGTCACTCGAGTAAATTAGAAAACAAAGAACAGAAGGCCATACCTCCAGGTCACCTTCAGAACTCAGTCAAATGAGTCCAGGAGGGATACCAGAAAAGAACCTCACCTTCTAATGGGAAATGTAGGGGAGATGTGAAGCTATAGAGAAGGCACATTGGGGCAAAGAGAGAAGACTGACAGAAAGATGCACTCTCATAAAGAAATGGGCCAAGACTTTGAGAAGAAAGCTATTTGGAGTAGTCAGGCATGAGGGATTTCCTCTCTGCTCCTCACCCTCAACCTGGACCATAGACCCTAAAGTGGCAATGCTCTGTAAATCCACTCTGAACTCTCTGGCTTCTTTTAGTTCCCAAATAAAACCCTCTCTTCTACAGGGAGTCTTTTCTAATATCTCTTCATTCTAGTGCCTTTTCATTTGATCCTCCCCAAAACCCTGAGAGGTAGGTGCTTTTATTACTCCAATTCTTCGGTTTAGGAAACTGAGACAAATAGAGGTTCAAGTGACTTGCCCAGGATCACACACTAAATAAGTGCCTGAGGCCAGATTGTGAGTTCAGGTCCAGTTCTCTATTCACGATGCCACATAGGGACAGTAAAGAAGAGAAGTGGCCATATGTTTTACTGCGGGTAGCTAAGGCTATGGGGCCTTTTATCTGGTTTGAAACTAAGACCTTTCATGTGTATTATCTATCCTGATTTGAATGAGAGCTCCTTGATAGTAAACACTTTTCTTTTTACATATCCATCCTTGGATAAATAAGTATTTTGTACATAATAAGTGCCTAATAAATGCCCTAATCATTTGTGTTAATAAGGATCAGTTTTCCTCCTTGATCCCTGCACATCTTTTAAGAAATAAACTATCATTGACATGCCACAAATTTCTTAGCCACTCTGTTTTTTGATAAATAGCTCTCCTATCAATATGTGAATAATTACAATTTTTATTCTCTACCATTGTCAGGTTTTGAAAAATCCATTGATGGAATAACTTGTTTGATTTTCCTCCAATCTAGTGGTTTGTAGAATGTCCCAATGACATTTAGTTTCTTCTGTTTCCACTATGATGCTCATCCAACCATTCACTGTCAGATTGCTGTGTCTCACTTTCCACTCCTCTCTCACCTTCCCAAATACAAAGAAACTATAATAACTTGAATACCTGGATATATTTGCATGAATGTATTTGACTGATTGACAAGTACTCAACTATATTGGATGAATTGATTATATTACTCCATCTCACCTCTTATCTACCAAGTTGTTTTTGAATCAGGCATAATGCCCCTTGGTGATACTCTGCCCCCTACTTTGGAGCATGTGCAAATACATCTTCTGATTGGTTCCCATGGGCCATTGTAATACATTTGATCAGCAGCTGAACTGGAGCTCCATGGATGTACTAAAAGACCAATCCCTACTCCTCAGGCCTCTCTGAACTCTGGAGGGTCAGGGGTGGTGGGGGGAACCGTTCTACTTCACCAGATCATAAGATATAATTTCATGGACACTTTTGCCTGGGATAGGAACACTTCCTGTTTGTGAGATCTCATAGGGCATAGCTGGCATCTTTTCCCCCTTCTTCCTGAGCAACAGTGTATTGTTTATTGAAGATATTGCAGAGGCAGCAGCAGCAGCAAACCAGCCAATAGGGAAAGAGTCTCCCACAGAGAAAGAAACCACTAGAAAGAAAAGGATCCACATGGCATCAATCAGGGTATATTCAGTGGACATAAAATATAAATTAGCTAGAGAATAACTTTGTTACAAATGTCCCACTGGTACTTGGCTACTAGCTACTCAACTGATTAACATCCTTTCATGAGTCTTTATTGTTTAGCATTCCTCTTCCAGGGTGAGAAAAAAACTGTTCATTCCATATTTGATTCATGTTTGTAATGTGGAAACTTGTTTTACTTCCTTTCCCCATGTTGGGGAGGGCCCCCTTAGAAAAGAGGTCAAAATAGAATTTCTCATAAGAAAGCTGAGATGGAATGGGGGTACTGGTCAACCTAAGTCCTCTATGGAAGAGATATGAAACACCAGAGCAATGAAGCCAAGGTGAGGACAGGGACTAGGACTCATTGTCCCAGCCTGATGGTAGAAAGATATAACTCTCTCTCTCTCTCTCTCTCTCTCTCTCTCTCTCTCTCTCTCTCTCTCTCTCTCTCCCCACACACACATATATATGTGTGTGTACATGCATATATGCATATATGTATATATGTATATATGTATGTATATGTACAAATATATATACACATACAGATATACATAAATGTATATGTGTGTATGTGTGCATATATGTATACGTGTGTATATGTATGTATATTTTGCAATGTATGGGGCATTCAAGAGGGGCTAACGCCACTGGTGTGAGGGTTTCCTGAGCCATTTTCAGGGTACCTTTGGGGTCCATCTGGCACCCAACTGTCACCTGTGGCTCTAAGAAGTTGTAGTATATTTAGCAGCCATACATCAGTAACAATCATCTTGGTAGACAGGCTAAACTAGGCTAAGGTTAACCAACAGGCTTCAACCCCATTAGTGAGTAAGGGGGATGTCTACTCCAAGCATATAAAGACTTCCCACAGCAGAAGGGGCAGATGCAAACAATTTGTTCTAACAGTCAGTCATGAATGCAGCTGAAGCAGGTGTTTGTGGAGTGCTTAGAGATTGGTTGGATATCAACAACATCAAGATCATCCACTGCATCCTGGGCCATCACTAGTCATCTTGACTTTTGTCTTGCACTAGACTTTGATGACTTTGGAAGAGGGAGCAAGGTTGATGATTTTGTGAGACTCTATGTCACTTATATCCAGTTCATGTGTAAGTCAAGACATCATCCCAATGATGTCATTGGTCCTTTCCAAAAAAGGATGAGCAGCAGCCACATGAGTATATTCCACCCATGAGTGTTGTCTCATTAATTTTCATCTATGAGATCAAATTTGCCATTTTTTTTATATTGGGTTCTTGATTTTACCTTCTTTAGGACCCATTCTTGGCTCATTTGTATTGATACCTGAAGGGTTTCACTGCAGTCTCTCTTCCTGGATATTGTCTCGCAGTAATTACTGGTGCGGTCTTCTGACAGACTTCTTCCAGTGTTACTTAGGAGATCTCTACGTGTGATTTTCTCTCTCCTCCAGCTCTTTAATTTAAAGGCTTCTTGATCAGTTAGACACATAGCACCTTTTCATCAAGGGAGCTAATGGAGACTATAATTATTATTTTTTTTTAGCTGGAAGCAGGGATTAGAGGATCATGAGAGGCAGAAGGAGGGGGAGGGATGAAATCCAGAACTATTAGAGTCTTTGGGACAGAAATATAAGAAGACAGTGCTGATTTCAAGGGAAGAATTTTATTATTCTGAACTGCACAGAGTTATGAACAGTTAGAGGATTATCTGGTTCACAGACCTGCTTAAAAAGTGACTTGCAAGGACAGAATATGCTACTATACTGGGATGGGGTAAACTTAGCCTCTTCCCACTTTCTACCTGTCCCCTGCCTCCATGCTGCTGTTTTAGTCTTTGTATTCCCAGAATTTAGCACAGGTAAATAGTGTATATTTAATACATGCTAGTTGACCTTACTTGATTTTGGAGAACTGGTACCACTTACTCGTCAATTTTGTTTATTTTCTATCTGCACTTTCACACTGGGTATTGTCTCCAGATAGAGGGGAGCTGATTTTCAATGCATTCTAAGCAAGTGTTTGCTATGAATGGGTAGACAACCTCATGAGGGACTTAGAAAGGAAACCTCTAGATAACTACCTATAGCCTTAACCAAGAGTTTGTGTTGAGGTCTCTCTGTCCCTGTCTTTCTCTACATTTCTCTCTCTCTCTGACCCTATCTCTTTTCTGTCTCTCTGTGTTTTTTGTCTTTCTTGTAACTCTTGATTCTATCTCTGTCTGTCAATGAAATGGGGCTTAAGAAGACAGAACTAAAATTAGAGTCAGAATCACAGAATTAGATACATAGATTTTCCTCCTGGAGAGTGGAATGCATTAAAAAAGAGTTTTAAAATGAGTTGGTGCTTTTTTCCAGGTCAGAGTCTGCTAGCTCCTCCTTATGTTGTTCAGCTTGTAATAATGGGCATCCAAAGTCTAATCCCATTCCCCAGTTTTCCTCTTCCCAGATATTCTGGGAAGCAAAGAGAGGTACTTACCAACATGAAAATAGATATATGGGGATATTTCAGAGGCAAAAACAGCAGCAAACTCACCAATAGGGAAAGAATCTCCTATAGAGAAAGAAACGTAGAACAGTGCTTCTCTGCTACTCTCCAACTCTGTTTGACTGGAATGGCATCTAGACTAACTTCTTGAGTTCCTTGTGGAAGTTTATTCAAGATCTCCAGAAACCATGAGGAATGCTAGGAATGCTGAGTACTATCCACCAGGCTGACAGATAAACTATTTGGCCCACCATTCCATATTTGGAATATTAACATACTTAGGGGATCTCTATGTGTGATTTTCTCTCTCCTCCAGCTTTTTAAGTTAAAGCTTTCTTGATCAGTTAGAACATAGCACCTTTTCAACAAGGGAGCTAATGGAGACTGTAATTATTTTTTAGCTGGAGTGTGTCTTAAAGAATGGCAATTTTTAGCCAAAGAAGGGTGACACCAGTAACTTAAACTCCTTGAGACTCATTTTTCCCAACTCTAAAATTAGGAGATTGGACTAGATGGATCCTGAAGTAGCTTTTAGTTGTACATCTATACATGGTATTTGAGATTCATTCTAGCTCTAAAAAATCTATGATTATAAGTTTATCAAACTTCACCAAATCTAGATGAAGAGAAATAAATGATGTCTTTTTTATTTCTCTACTTTCTTCTTCCTCTCTGCCCTTAAGAAAATTAACAGCCTCACAACCTTCTGAACCTATGTCCATAGTACTATCCAAATATAGCCCCCTTTCAGTCTAGCTTCAGCCTAGGTTGAACACTGAGGGAGGGATTCATTCATTTTGTCAACTCCTAGAAGGCATAACTCCACAGATTTACAACTTCCTGCTTCTCTGCCCCCGAAGGGAGTGAATTGAGCATGCCATGTTCTGACTTTGGTTCAATGTGTCTGTTTACAGATTTCAACATCGCGGTGATAGTGCCATAGAAATGGAAAGAATATTTGCCAGCTAGAGTGTTTATCACATGATTTCCTGGGGTGCCAACAACAGATCTCATCAACACTTGTCTCTAAGACACAGGACACATTCTGGCAAGTATAAACACTCAAGGCACATTTAAAAACAAAACTAAAGAACCTTTTATTGAACCAAAGTAACTTGCTCCATCCCTAGAATGTGAGAGGGGGAAATTTGGACTGTCAAAATCAGGACTCAGTGAAACACTGTTGGGGGAATGAGAGGGAAGGATACTCTTGGAAAATTATCTTGTGGGATATTATTGAGTCTTTTAAAATAGACTACAACCACACATGCCTTATCAGCTTTTATAAGCATGTTTATAAGCATTCAGAAGGAGGAAGCATGGGGGAGAAGAAAGGCTCTGGATTAAGACAACCTAGACTCCAGTCATATCAATGACCCATACACCCATGATCCTGGACAAGTCAATTCTCTTTCTTTAGTTTTAGCTTTTTTTTCTTTAATCTATAAAACAATGAGGTCTAACTCAATGGTCTCTAAAGTACTTTCCAGCACAGTATTTAAGATCCTATGTTTCAAATTAGGAGAGAAAATGGAAATATGTTAGATTGTTCACCCCTTGTATCCAATCAGAGTAAAATTCTATAAAACAATTTTTAAAATTGTATTTCTAGTAGCAATTCGAATTCCAGTAACATATTGGGCCTTCAGTTCAAGTGAAATGAGCAACATCTAATGAAACAATAAAAGTTCCAGTGGCACAATAGGGTCCAGCTTAAGGGCACAGAGAGAAATGAAATGAAATAATAAAACTGCCAATTGTTTTCTTGCCATGGGTAAAGTGTACTGAGAGACTCTTGCTGGACTTCCTGCCTCCTTCTGGACCATATGGCTGGAGCAACTAGCTTTCCACATTGCCTTCCACATTATTGTTGAGCTGCCTTTTAGTTGTGTCCAACTCTTTATGACCCCATTTGGGTCTTGGAAATGCTGTCATTTCCTTTTCCAGCCCAAGATCAGACAAATAATTAGTGTCTAAAGTCAGATTTGAATTCACAAAGAGAAGTTCTCAGCTCTTAACGTTTATTGATTAACTGACTGAGAGAAAGGGTAGTCTAGTAGTAGATGCCTCAGAAGATTGGATAACCAAGTTTGAGCTGTTTCATAAAGGCAACCCCAAAAATGAGCTGTGTCGCTCTGAATACTCCGTTGCCAAGTTCATTCATTTGATCCCTGTTTTGGGGGGAAAAGAATATTTGGTCTTTTATTCTCTCTGAAAAAAGGGAAATCTCATGATCACAACCTCTATTTATAAGAACTTTTTTTTAAAAAGTCTACCAAATTCAGCCACACAAATGAAACTCTTAACAAAGCACATTACCTGACAATAGCAAAGTTAACCCACTGAACAACATGTCCATGATGAATTCCACATATCATTTTTGACTTCTCTGATTTACAGATTATGAATAGAAAGAATTTATTCTTTAACTTTTTTGTACCAAACTTTGTTAGGTCAAGTCAACAAGTATTTAATAAGGAATTAATATGTCAGGCACTAGGCTAAGTTCTGGTGATTTAAAGAAAGGAAAAAAGAGCCCCTGTGCTCTAGAAACTCATAGCCTAATGGAGAATGAAATATGCAAATAACTGCATAGACGCTAAACAAGCTATATACAGGATAAATTGGAATAATTAACATGGGTACACAAGCATTAGAAGGAGGAAGAAAGTCTTGTTTCAGAGGGTTGGATTTTAGCTCACAATTTAAAGTGAGCCAGGGAAGACAGGAAACAGTGATGAGATGCGAGAACATTCCAGGCATGGAAGACAGTCAGTAAGAAGGGGTAGGGAAATGGAGTAGGGGGATGGAGAGATTTATACAGGGGCGCGCTGGCTCTAGTTATGATTGACTTGCAAGAGCCCATTGTTAAATTTCCAGTGTGTCTCGTGACATTATTTTGTTGATTGTCTAGATTTATGAAAGTGCTAATTATGCCAATTAAATTTAAAACTTAAAAATTTAAAAATGTGTATGCATACATTCCTTCCACCCAAGTCTAGCTATTAAGTATTTACTAGCAAATGTAAATATAGTCTTCTATAAGGAACAGAAAGAGTCCTTGGATCATGAAGTTCATAGAGGAGGACAGGATTTAATAAGGTTGAGAAAGTAGGAAGGAGTTGAATTATGAAAGGCATTAAAAGTCAGAGGATTTTATTTTTGATCCTAGAGGTGATAGGGAGGCATGGGATTTTATATAGGTAGCCAGTGGAGTAACATGATCAAACTTGTACTTTAGGAAAAATAATTTGAAAATTAAGTGTATGATAGGGAAGAGACAAGACGTGAAGACCAGCATGATTATTACAAGAGTCTAGGTGTGGAAGAGTGTGGGATTGTACCAGTGGTTGTGTTAGAGGGGAAAAAGAGAATATATGAGGGACTTTGAAAAGATCAAGTCAACAAGACACGGCAACAGACTGCATATAGTGGAGGAGGGGGAGTGCAGAGTCAATGATGACACCTAGGAGCCAAGATGGTGAAATAGAAAGGTACACATATGCTTGCTTCTAACCCACAGCCCATAAAATACCTGTAAAGAAGAACTCCCAACAAATTCAGGAGCAGCAGAAGCCAAAGAACAATGGAGTAGAGGAGATGTCTGTTCCAGAGGAACCTGAAAACCTGACACAAAAGGTCTATTGCCCACCAGACCCAGAGCAGAGCCCAGCCCTGACTTGGCTGCATGGTACTAAGAGGAGCAGATCCAAGCAGGCTTCATGGTAAGAATCTCCAGCAGCAGCGCAGATCCCTCCACCCACAGGCACCAAAGGTCAGTGGGAGGGCCTTTTCTGCTTGCTGAGAGGGGAGCGGGATGTCTCCATAACTCAGGCTCCCTCAGGAGGCAGCAGTGGAGGCAATAGCAGACAGGAGCTCCCAAAGCAGACAGGAGCTAGGATCCATTGTTGAAGGTCTCCACGTAAACTCCCTGAGGGAACTGAGCCCTGTGTGTGGCAGCCCTGCCCCCACCTGAGCACCTGAACTTAATCTCACATTGAATATCAGCCCTGCCCCACCGAAGCCCTAAGACTGAGAAGCAGCATTTGAATCTCAGACCCCAAGCACTAGCTGGGTGGATCTGGAGGTGAGGTGGGTGTGGGGAGGAAATGCAGAAGTCAAGTAACTAGCTGGAAAAATGCCCAGAAAAGGGGGAAAAAAAATAAGACCATAGAAGGTTACTTTCTTGGTGAACAGATATCTCCTCCCTTCCTTTCAGATGAGGAAGAACAATGCTTACCATCAGGGAAAGACATAGAAGTCAAGGCTTCTGTATCCCAAACATCCAAAGTAAATATTCAATGGGCTCAGGCCATGGAAGAGCTCAAAAAGGATTTTGAAAATCAAGTTAGACAGGTGGAGGAAAAACTGGGAAGAGAAATGAGAGAGATGCAAGAAAAGCATAAAAGCAGGTCAACACCTTGGTAAAGGAGATCCAAAAAAATGCTGAAGAAAATAACACCTTGAAAAATAGGCTAACTCAACTGGCAAAAGAGGTTCAAAAAGCCAATGAGGAGAAGAATGCTTTAAAAAGCAGAATTAGCCAAATGGAAAAGGAGGTTCAAAGCTCAATGAAGAAAATAGTTCTTTAAAAATTAGAATGGAACAGATGGAGGCTAATGCCTTTATGAGAAACCAAGAAATCACAAAACGAAACCAAAAGAATGAAAAAATGGAAGATAATGTGAAATATCTCATTGGAAAAACAACTGACCTGGAAAATAGATCCAGAAGAAACCATTTAAAAATCATGAGACTGGATTATAGGGAAGATAGTGATATCTTGAAAAGTTATAGGGAAGTGAGGAAGAAGGAAAATTGACAGGGGGTTGGTGGATATATGTGTTTAGTTTTGGACATGTTGAATTTACGATGTCTATAGGATATCTAGATTGAAGTGTTCAACAGGCATTTAGAGATGCAAGACTGGAGGTCAGGAGAAAGGTTTTGTCAACAATCTCTTATTTTAATATTTTGTTAGGAACTCAACAATCAACAGACATGGATGTTTCTATATTCAAAGGATAAAAAAATCTAAATGAATAAGTTACATATAGATTTTTAAAGTGCCTATATCATACCTGTCTGTATACTCTTCTTTCTTTGTGTTTTTCAATGCTTTTTAGCAACTTTTCTTCTTATTTTTTCATCAATGTCATCATCAGCCCAACCACAACTGGAACACTCTTCTTTAAAAAAGCTGCTTCTTGTCACAAATAAGTATAAGTCAAGTGAATTAAGCATTATATTGCTCATGACTGAAAATGTGTGTGGCATTCTGTGATTCCTGGCCATCATCTCTCTGACAAGAGGTAGAACACATACTTCATCATCAATCTCCCTGAGTAGGGGTTGGTCATTGCATTGAACCATAGATGTATGTGTGAATGTGTATATCTGTGTGTATGCATGTATGAATCAATGCTATTTGTTGTGTCAAAGTACTAGAAACAAAGAGAATGTTTTTCATTTGGGAGGAGCCGAGAAAATTGTTGCATTGGAATGTAATAAATGTTTTCTTGTAAGAAAGAAATAATGAAAAGTCAGGGAAACATGGAACAATTACATGAACTGATGTAGAGTGTAGAGAACCAGAAACATGAATAGAAATAAAAGAATAAATTATACAATAACTGCAATATTGTAAAGGAAAACAACCTGAAAGACTTAAGAACTTGGGTCAATACAATGATCTCTCTTTTTCTATCTCTTTCTGTTCTACATATGTGTGTATACATATATATGCATGCGTATATGTATGCAAGCATGAATATATGCATATATAATATTTCCCATTAAAAAAAATCTTCTGGGTAAATCTATCTAATAAATGGCAATATTGGCTGAAAGAGTAGGGAGTTTAGTGATTAGGAGGTTATAGTTACATTTTGGCTTCCAGAATGATCAAGCCAATTTCACAGTTTCACCATTCATGAATATGACTGACTTTTCAGACCTTCTTCAGTTCTTCTCTGTTTGCTGTCATTTTCCTTCTTATGGTCACCTTTAGAAATCTGATGAATTTGAAGTAGAAACTCAGCATTGCTTTGGGTTCCATTTCTCTTATTATTAATGATTTAGACTCTTTGTATTTATCTACTGGGAAATGGCTCTTGTTCTTATGTCTTGTGTGTTTTGTGTATACTTTTGTTTACGTATTTTTTGTGTATAAATACATAAACACGCACATACATACACACACACACACACACATATATATATATATGTTTGTAGATAGATTCTTATATCTATCCATCTATTGGATATCAGATTTGTATCAGATAAATATATCTCAAGATAGATTGATCGATCTGTCTGTCCATCTGTCTATACTGGATAGCAGATATGCATCAGATAAGTTTGCTTCAAAATTTCTTACCTCAGTTAAATATTTTCCTTTTAAGTCTAACTTCACTGATCTTAGTTGTCCAAAACCTCTTCACTTTTATGGACAGAAACAAGAGCAAAGACATCTGCTTGCAGTTTCCTGTAGTCTTGGGTAGGGACAAAAAGGCCAGAAGCATTGCTCCTCACCTGGAGGCTTATAGCTTCTAGTCTTCACTCAAATGCAGCCAGTGAAAGACTGAGATAAAAGTGTTCCCATGGGAGTCCTTTGTGTTTGAGTTCCAGGTCATCAGTCAATCAAAAAGCTTTCCCTTGCCACATAGTAAATGAACAGAAAACAGCCATATAATATTGTGCATGTTCTGAATCCAAGCGCAGAGTCTTTCTTTTACACATTATTATACACTTCCACCCCCACTCCTAATTCCCAGCCAGTGTGGGTTGGCAGTGGCCAGAACATACCACATGTGCTTTTGTTTTTTCTCTTGGAATTTTTATTCATTTTATTTTTAATTTATGTAATAAAACAAGCATTTCCATAATAAATTATAAAAAAATGACTGCACATGAAACTGAAAATATTTGGGTTTAATGGTAGCTATCTCTCTGATTGGGTGGGGGGAGGAGAGAAATTCACATGTTTGAAGAGCCAAAGTTTCTCAGGCAGACATCTATTACATTTCATTATGACAACAGCATTGTGATATTTTGTACCCTATTTGGGCAAGAACTTTTCTCTTAAATAATGTTGTAATGATATATCTTTCTTCCCTTCCTTTTCTAATTTCCTTAGGATGTGACCTTTCATATCTACATGTATACGTTTAGAGTCTATTATAGAATTTGATGTAACATACTGGTCTAAGCTTAATTTCTCCCAAATGGCTTTCTACTTCTCCCAGAAACTTTCATCAAGAAGTGATCCTTGTCCTCAGTAGTTGATGGCCTTGAGTCTTAACAATAACAGTAATAACAGAAAGAATATCTATAGTACTTTAAAATTTACAAAGCACTTTACAATTATAAACTCGTTTTAGTATCGCTACAATGAGACTGGGAGGTAGGTGATATTATTATGTCTACTTTAAAAATAAAGAAGCTGAGGAAAATAGAGGTTCAATAACTTGCCCAGGGTTATTATACCACTAACAAGTGTCTGAGGCTGGATTTTAATTCAGGTCTGACTCCAAGCATGGCACTCTATCCATTGTGCTACTTCAATGCCTCTTACATTGTCTAATTGGGCAACTTTATTGGCTTCCATAAATTTAATTATCACCCACTTAAAAACTTACAAATATATTCCCATGAAGTTCAATTGTTTCTTTTTTTTAACCTAATATGTTCCATTGCTGGCCTTTTTTATTCTTCAATATTTATCAAATTTGTTAATGATTTCTACATTTTAACAAAGTGATATGTAATTATTGCTAACCTCCATTCTTTGCCACTTGCTTTCATTATTTCCCTTTTCTTTATTTTCATCAGTAATTCCATTTTTCCCCTAGTCTAGATTCTTAACATTTTATTCTTCAAGATAGATTTAGATAATGTAATATTTTCTTAAAGTTAGCAATCTATACAAAAAGTAATTGATTCTTCTCTATTTATGATTTTATTTCTGAAAAGAATTCATAAAATTCCTCTATGTGTCTTGGTAGATGGATTTACAAATGTTTTATGCATTCTCTAACTATATTTTATAGAATTTCTTTTTCTTTACCACCTTTACCAGGTTTTATTGATAATTTACAGAAAAGCTAATGATTTTTATGGTCTTATTTTATATCCTGATACTTGACAGGGTAGGGCAGCTAGGTGGCACGGTGAGTAGAGCACTGGTCCTACAGTCAGGGATAGCTGAATCTAAATCCAGTCTCAAACAGTTGCTAGCTATGTGACCCTGGAAAAGTCAGCTAACTCTGTCTCAGTTTCCTCATCCACAAGATGAGCTGGAGAAGGAAATGGCAAACCACTCTAATATCTTTGCCCAAAACAAAAACTAAAACAACCAGATGGGGTCACAGAGGGTTAAACACAGATGAACAATAGCAAACTTGACTGGTTAATGTTCCTATTTAGTTCAATACCTAATGTTCTATGAAACAAAACCAAATAATAGTTTGGTTTATTCTTTGCCTGTGGTTATACACTCATGATCTCTTCTTATTTCTGTACCTAGAATTTCTAATGGTGACATCTTTGTTTTACCCTTAATTTTAATACAGTTTCTATTATTATATTTTGATTGTAAATAGATAAGATTTACAATATTAAGGAAAATTCTGTTCAATTTTGTGCTTTTTAATTTTTGGAAAATAAAAAGGATGTATTTTGTTTAAAGCATTTGTTGATCTAGTGATATTGTGTGATTTTTGTTTCTTTTTTTGTCAGTGATATAGTCTATTATGGCTAGTTTTCCTAATGTTGAAGTCATCCTGTATTCCTGGTATAAATCCAATCTTGTTATAATGGCTGCTAAATCACACAGCAAATAGATTGGATTTGGATTTAGTATTACCTGTAATTGCATCCTGACTCAGGGGCTTACTGGTTTTGAGTCCTCCGGCAAGTCACTTAACTTTGCTTTCCATTTAAATTTGTCATGGGGATAATAATAACATGTACTCACAGGCTTGATATGAATATCAAATGAGATAGTCTATGTAAAACACTTTGCTAATCTTAAGGTGTTAAAGAAATGTTGGTTATGACTATTATTGATATTTTATTTTCAATATGTTGTAACCTCTTTACCAATACTTCATCAAATATTTTTACAACAATATTTACTAGGGAAATTGGTCTTTAGTCTTCTTTATCTACTTTATCTCTCCCTAATTTGTTTATAAGGACCATATTTGTCTCAGAGAAGAATCTTGGCAGGATGCTATCTTTTCCTATTTTTAGAAACAATGTATGCAAAATTGGAGTCAATGCTCCTTTAAATGCTTGATAGAATTTACTTTTAAATCTATCTAATCCCTGGGATGTTTTCTTTAGGAATTCATTTATGGCTTGTTCTTTCTTTTGTTTTTCTGAGATAAGAGCATTTAAATGATCTGTTTTTGATCTTCTAATCTCAGTAATTTACATTTTATAAGTATTCATCTCTTTCATTTAAATTTTAGGCATGGAAAGCATATAATTTGGTAAGTTATATTTTCCCATCTTTACTCTTCATTATGTAGGAATTCTTCTTTAAATATTTTCATCGTGACTATTAGGAAAGCTTATCTATTTTATTATTGTATTTAAAAATCTCTTAACTTTATTATTTTGGGGGAATTTATCTGTTTTATTTTAGAATTTTTGTATTTGCTTTTAGATTTTAAAATGTTTAATTTCTATGATTTTTTAAAGTTACATTTTATTGATGCATTTTATTTTCTCTCTCTTTTGTTAATGGGAATTCTTGAGGATGTACATTTTCAACTAAAGATTGCTTTGGTAACCCCTCCAAAATTTTGGAATATTGACTTATTGTGATTTTCTTGAATGATTACCATCTGCTGTTTGTATCATTTGTCCATTGACCTACCAATTGATTAGTAGTAAATTATTTAACCTCTAATTTTAGATCTTCCATAAGATGTCTTTTGTGGATTATAGCTTTTATTGAACCATAATGAATAAAGGATGTGTTCATTATTTCTGATTTCCTACAATTTTTTGTTGGTGCTAATGCCCTAGTAAATGATCATTTTTTGTTAATTTGCTATGTATTACTTAGAATGCATATTCTTCTTTACATTTCCCATTCAGTCATCATCAGAGATCTATCATGTTTAATGATTCTTTGCTTTTCATCAGGTCCTTGATTTCTTCATTATTTATCTTTTTGTTTGCTCTTTCTAAGTCTGAAACGAGCACATTAGGGCATCAAATAACTAGTTTTACTATTTCTTTCTTTCTATAACTTACTTTAAATATCTCCATGATGGATTACTTTGAGTGTGTGTATGTGCTTGCACGCACACACACATGCACACACAGGAGATGTTATTTCGTTATCTTTGGTCCCTTTAGACATAATAAATGTAGTTTTATTACTTGTTACTTTTAATCATGGATATTTTTATTGGTGTCTTGTCTGAGATGATGACTGACACCCCTGATTCTTTGAGTTTCCTTGAGACATATTAAATTCTGTGCTTATCCTTCGCTTTAACTCTGCAAGAACCATTTCCCCCCAATTTCAAATGTGTCTCTCCTAGACAATATTGATGAATTCTGCTCTCAAATGTATTCTACTATTCTCCCTCATATTAATGATGGCCTGGCTTCAACAATTAATTCTAAAATATTCATATCATATGATCCTGAGGGCAGTCACTATCCACAATTATGAGTTATAGAGAAGATATTGCCAAGATATTGCCCTGAAATGACTGAGGAACTTTCCTCATTCATGACACTCCCTGTGCTAAATATAATGTGCATGCATCACCTATCACTACATTTGCTGCAATTTTTTTTCCCCTGTGTATGGTACCTTTAGAAACAATGCAATTTCCTTACTTATGTCTCTTGAGTTCATCAATTTTAGTTATCTACTCAGGTCATAATCCCTACACCTGTTTTGGGGAGGTGATAAAAACATAAAAGATTTTCTTCTTTCCACTCACTTTTATTTGTATGCAACTAATTAATGGATTATGTTTTCTTATCTATTTCTCCATTCTTTTATTCTTTTTAATGGAGAATCTGATCTACATAAATGTATATACATATGTATACATAGCCATCTAGAATATATAAAGTATTTGTGAGTGTATATAATGTGCCTACATATACATATGAGCATATGCATATACACATTCAACAAAAATTTTAATGTAGTTTTAAGCTATTATATATTATATTCACATTAATATCAATTAACATATATGTGATTATGTCTATATATATTTATGTTGAGACATATATATGTGTATATTTCTTTTATAGATAATATGCATTAATAAGCATACATGTATGTACAGATAGAAATATATACATATATACACTATACATACACACACACGTATATATCTATATGTGTACATATGCACATATATGTATATGTGTATTTACATATGTGTGCATGTATATATGTGTGCATCAGTATCTGTCTATAGGTATATCTGTAAGCTTTCTGAAGGGAGAAAGTATTTCATTTTCCTTTGTATTTCCAGTCTAGGATCTAGAACTATAGTAAGCACCTAAAAATACTGAATTGATTGCTACATATGAATACATGTTTTATGTATATATATATATATGTACATATGTGGCTACTTGGTGATGATTTTTTGGGCATGGCAATCCATGAAACAAAAAAAATGCAAAATGATCCTCAGTCCTCTTTAATTCCTATGATTCTCAGACAGAAACTGGAAGAAGGGTGGGAAAGCAAGTAAGGCATGCTAAGATCACAGTTTTTGAATATTGTTCAAAATTGTTTTTAATCTCCCTAACAATTTTCTAAGTGGAAAATATTTTTCCAAGCATGAGTTAATCAGAATACTACTAAATAAATTGTGTTGCAACAGTGTTGACATTCTTTCCATAAACAAAATAAGGAGGGAATAAAGGAGTTTATTGGCAGGAAGGTAGCAAGCATTTATTAAGTTCCTACTATGTGTCAAACATTGCACTAAGCACTCTCCAAATAATTTTATTTTATTCCCAAAGCAACCCTATGCAGTAAGTGATATCATTTTACTGATGAGAAAACTCAGGCAAAACAGATTAAGTGACTTAATAGTTCAGGAAACTGAAGCTATTAAGTCACTTGTCCAGGGGCATACAACTAATAGAAATATAAAGACAGATTTGAACTCAAGTATTTCTAACTCCAAGCTCAGTACTTTTTTCCACTGTGACATCCAGATACCTAATGCTTCTGTCCTGTAATTTTAGCTACATTTAAGGATGGGACATGTGTATGCCTTGGACAAAACAACAGGGAAACAAAGATATTGGATAAATTATTTTAATATAGATCCAAAGGCAACAATAAGAATCATTTCATAGCATTTCTGGTAATCTTGTGTTGAAATATTTCTAAGTATTTATCAAGGAAAATACTAACATGGAAATAATTGCAGTTTATGCACCAACATGAGTTTCTAGGGATAAAAACTTGAACAATTCTGTGATAAACTCAATAATACTCTTTCATTTATATCAATACACACACCATTAGATGATTTCAATGCAAATGTGAGAAAAGGTGAGAATGGTGAAAAGTACATGAGAAAGCATTATAAAGGAAAAATAAATGGCAGTCCAATGGCTTATAGAATATGCATAAAACTCATGCCATTATGCTATGAGGTTGTGTGTGTGTGTGTGTAAGAGAGAGAGAAAATGGTTGATAAACACTAGCTATAATGAGCACCAAATTACTTCACATGAGGCACCAATAAAAAATGATAAAATTACTGTGCCAGTGTCTCCCATGTCTCACAATCAATTCCAAAGTTCTTTAGAGAGACCTTGAGAGTGTCTTTGTATGGTTTCTTCTGATTTCTGTGTAAGGACTTTCCTTGTGTGAGTTCAATGTAAAGTAGTCTTTCAGTCAAAGGTACATTGGGCATTTGCACAACGTGGCCAGCCCATCAGGCCTGTGCACTCTGCAGGAGAGTTGAAATATTTGACAGCTCAACTCAAGAAAAGACTTCAGCATCCAGTACCTTATCTTGCCAGGTGATCTTCAGAATTTTCCTAAGACTTCATTTGGAAGTGATTCCGTTTCCTGGCATGGCACTAGTAGGTTTCATAGGCATACAACAAGGAAGTCAGCACAAGTACAGAGACATCCAGCATGACATGTCTACACCTACACAAAGAACATGCTGTACTCTATGAGTAAAGCAGAACTGCAGTAAATCAAAAAGAAATAAGTTGAGATATGTAAATTTAGAGACATTTCCACTCCAAATATTCATGTGGACTATTTATGCCTTCTGAGCTTGTATTAGTCAGATTGGCCATAGTCAGAAGCACTTCACCTTGACTCCAACACGATGATGTCATTTTTGTCCTCTTCAAGCACAAAAGACAATGGCCAACCATCATGTGTTTTTTTTATTCTTAATAATATATTCTTTTTCAAAATTGAAGTCATTAGAATAGGAAAGAAGAAACTAAGTTATCACTCTTTGAGGATGATATGATGATATACTTAGAGAATCCTAGAGATTTAAGTAAAAAAAAAACCTACTTGAAATAGTACACAACTTTGGCAAAATTGCAGGTTACAAAATAAACCCACATAAATCACTTGCATTTCTATACATTACTGATACAGTCCAACATCAAAAGATAGAAAGAGAAATCCCATTTAAAGTTACGGTAGACATTGTAAAATTTCTGGGAGTCTACCTGCCAAAACCCAGGAATTATGTGAACATGATTACAAAACACTTTTTTTCAGAAATAAAATCATATTTAAGTAACTGGAAAAATATCAGTTGCTGATGGGTAGGCTGAGCTAAATGTAATGAAAATGACAATTCTACCTAAATTGATTTACTTATTCAGTTGGTTGTCCTTCATTCTCAAAGAGGACCAACATGAAATCATCATGATAAAGTCAAGTTTCAGTGTGTCCGACTGTGCTGATCAGACCAATACGGACTCAGAATGCTCTACCACAGACTGGGCACAGATAGTCCACGTGAAGATTTGCGACAGATACTCCAAATTTGTGCATCCTACATTTCCTTTGTGCTGTTTTAATTCTGCTTTGCTCAGAGGGCACAGCACCCTTTCTGATATGGGCACTCCATGCTGAGCAATCCTATGCCAGTGTTTCCCAAGCTGCACAGTCAAATTCAAAGTTCTGAAGAGAGACTTAGAGTCCTTGTATTGTTTCTTCTGGCCACCATGTGATCACCTGCCCCATGCAAGTTCTCCATAAAATAGTTGTTTTGGTAAGCGTACATTTTGCATTCAAACAACATGGCAAACCTCATCTGAGTTGTGCTCTCTGACACATAGTTTGAATGCTTGGCAGTTTAGTTTGAGCAAGGATCTCAGTGACTGGTACCTTATCCTGCCAGGTGATCCTCAGAATTTTAGTATGGCAGTTCCAATAAAAGCAATTCAGCTTCCTGGCATGGAACTGGTAGATTGTCCATGTTTCACAGGCATACAGCAATGAGATCAGTACAACAACTCTGTCGGCCTTCAGTTTGGCAGTCAGTCTAATACTTCTCTCCCATACTTTTCTTTGGAGCCTCTCAAACACTGAGTTAGTTCTGGCAATGTGTGTGTTAACCCTCATTGTTAATATGTACATCCCTGGAAAGTACACTACCAAGGGTAAGTGAACTTATCTACAGCATTCAAAACTTCTCCATTTGTTGGAACTAATGGTTCCACATATGGATGATGTAGTGGTGGCTGTGTTTTCTTGGTGTTAATTATTAGGCCACAATTAGGACAGGAAGCAGAGAAATTATCCACACTTTGTTGTATCTCAGCTTCAGAGTCTGAATTGAGTGCACAATCATCTGCAAACAGAAAATCATGCACCAAAACTCCCTCCACTTTGGTTTTGGCTTGTGGCCTTTTCAAATTGAAGAATCTACCATCAGTTCAGTAGGTAACCTTGATACCATGTTCATCCTCGCTGAAAATATTTGACAACATGGCTGAAAACATCATGTTAAAAAGCATGGGAGCAAGCACACAGCCCTGTTTCACTCTATTGGTGACTGGGAAGGCATAAAAGACCATTGTGGTACAGAGTGCTGGACTGATCATAGAGTTATCCTTTCCAAATTAAATATTCACATTCATCAAAAGTATCATCCTCAAGATGAAATGACTACCAGAAGAATTAATGTCAACAAATTAGAGCTCTTTCTGAGTGTGAAGAGTTTATTGCTAACTTGGAGGGAAAGTTGAGCCAACACAGAATTGGCAACAGTGAAGCAGAAAAGGAATTTGGTGTACAGCACTGCATCTGCTCATCTGGATCAGAACACTCACAAACATCAAGACTGGTTTGATGAAATTGATTGGGAAATTCAGAAGCTGCTAAATGAAAAATGAGAACTCCACAGAATTTACCAGGAGTATAGTTCATCAATCTCTAAGAAGGCAGCATTTAATTCCATCAAAAGTAGAGTACAAGTAACTCTTAAAGAGATGAAGGATTCCTGGCTCAGTAAGAAGGCAAATGAAATTCTGATTTCTGATATTATGCTGATAGTAACAATATAAAGTGCTTTTATGATTCCCTGAAAGTTATTTATGGTTCAAAAACCTATAGTGCATCACATCTACACAGTGCTGATGGAGGCACATTGATTAGTGATAATAACATGATCCTAGAGAGATGGATTGAACAATTCCATAATGTTCTCAACAGACCATCATCAATCAATGCTGAGGCCACTGACTGTTTACCTCAGATTGAAGTCAATCCCTCCTTAGCTGAACTTCCAATTGAAAAAGAGGTTTTGACAGCCCTTAGGCTCCTTTCACGTGGCAAAACACCTGGTGCTAATTCTATTCCAGCTGAGATTTACAACATAGGGGAACCATTGCTTGTACAAAAGCTGACTGAAATTTTCCAGGTTATATGGCAAGAGGAGGTTATCCTCTAGGAGTTCAGGGATGCCTCCATTGTCCATGTCTGTAAAGGTAAAGGAGATAGATTGTCCTGTGACAATGATGGGGCTGGAGGGCAGTCACTTTCTTACTCATTTCTGGCAAGATTCTTGCTGGAATCATCCCACATAGGCTAACCTGGAAGATAGTCCTCTACTTGAGAGCCAGTGTGGCTTCAGAAGGGGATGAGGAACTGTTGATGTGATGTTTGCTGCCTGACAACACAAAGAGAAATGACAGGAGCAGAAAAGAGATCTGTACACAATGTTTGTAGATCTGAACAGGGCTTTGACACTGTTAGTCATGAGGGCTTATGGAATATTGTCAAAATTTGTGTTACTTGGAGATTTTCATAAGTAATGTACATCAATTTTATGACAGCATGTTTGTCTGGGTTGTGGATAGTGGACTTATTCAGTGCCATAGCAATCAAACTACCAGAAAATAATTTTCTAGAGCTAGAAAAAAATAGTATCAAAATTCATCTGGAAGAGCAAAAGGTCCAGAATATCCAGGGAATTAATGAAAAGAAATTCTAGGGAAGGTGAACTAGTCCTACCAGATCTCAAATTGTATTATGAAGTAGCAATCATCAAAACAATTTGGTACTGACTAAGAAATAGATGGATAGATCAATGGAATAGGTTAGGCACTCAAGACACAGTAGTCAATGAATATAGCAATCTACTCTTTGATAAACCCAAGGATCCCAGCTTCATAGTAAAAACTCATTGTTTGACAAAAACTGCTGGGAAAACCGGAAAATAGTGTAGCAGAAACTGGCATAGATCAACGCCTGACACCATACACATGAAAAAAGTCCAAATGGGTACATGATCTAGATATGAGAGTTGATACTATAAACAAATTAGGGGAGTAAGGGAGAGTTTATGTGTCAGATTTATGAAGAATGGAGAAGTTTATGACCAAACAAGAGATAGAGAACAGTATGAAATGTAAAATGGGTAATTTTGATTACATTTAATTGAAAAGTTTTTGCACAAATAAACTCAATGCAACCAAGATTAGGAGGGAAACAGAAAAATGAGAAAGAATTTTTACAACTAGTGTTTGTGATAAAGGCCTCATTTCTAAAATATATAGAGAACTGAGTCAAATTTACAGGAATACAAGTCATTCTCAAATTGATAAATGGTCAACAGATATGAACAAGTAATTTTCAGAGGATGAAACTAAAGATATCTGTGGTCATATAAAAAAATGTTCTAAATCACTATTGATTAGAGAGATGCAAATCAAAAGAACTCTGAGGTACCATATCATACCTATCAAATTGGCTAACATAACAAAATAAGAAAATGATAAATGTTGGAGAAGATGTGGGAGAGTTGGAACACTAATCCATTGTTTGTGGAGCTTTCAGTTGATCCAACCATTCTAGAGAGCAATTTGGAACTATGCCCAAAGGGCTACAAAATTGTGCATACCCTTTGGCCCAGTAATATTGCTTCTAGGGCTGTATCACAAAGAGATCATAAAAAATGGGAAAAGGTCCCACATATAAAAAATATTTATAGCAGCTCTTTTTGTGGTGATCAAGAACTGGAATTTGAGGGAATGACCATCAATTGAGGAATGGCTGAACAAGTTGTGGTATATCAATGTAGGGAATACTATTGTGTTATAAGAAATGATGAACAGTTGGGGAAGAAAAACCTAGACAGACTTACATGAACTGATGCTGAGTAAAATGAGCAGAACCTGAAAACATTATACACAGTTACAGCCACAGTAGGGGAGGACTGTTTCTGATAGATTGACCCCTTCAGAGCAATGTAAGAACCTAAAATATTTCTAAAGGATTCGAGGCAAAATGTCATTCACATCCTGAGAAAGAACTATGGAATTGGAACCCAGAATGAAGCAGACTCTTTTCTCATGTTATATTTTGTTTTGTTTTGTTTTCTCATGGTTCCTCCCATTAGTTTAATTCTTCTATGCAACATGACTAATGGGAAAATGTGCTTAATAACAAGGTATTATAGAACCCATATAAGATTGCATGCCATCTCAGGGAGGGTAGGGAAAGGGAGAATGGGGAGAGGAAGGTGGATAAAATTAAGAATTATGAAACTGACTATTAAAAACTGAAAACTAATTAATTAAGTTAAGAATAATATATTCTTTTTCACCTACATTTAAAGACAGGTTTCAATATTCATTTTTGTAAGATTTTGAGTTCTAAATTTTTCTCCCGTTCTCCCTTCCTTCCCCCTTCCCCATACAGTGAGCTATTTTATATAGGTTATATATGTACAATCATGTTAAACATATTTCCACATTAGTGATGGAAAAGAAGAATCAGAGCAAAAGGGAAAAAAAAAACAATGAGAAAGAAAACAAAAAGTGAAAATAGTATGCTTCAATCTGCATTCAGAATCCATAGTTCATTCTCTGGATGTGGATTGCATTTTCCATCATAAGTCTCTCAGAATTGTCTTAGTTTACTGTATTGCTGAGAACAGCGAAGCCCATCATAGCTCATCATTTCACAACGTGGCTCTCATTGTGTATAATGTTCTGCTTTTGCTCACTTCACTCAGCATCAGTTCATATAAGTCTTTCCAGGCTTTTCTGAAATCTGCCTGCTCATCATTTCTTATAGAACAGTAGTATTCCATCACCATCTCATACCACATCCTGTTCAACCATTCCCCAAATTATAGGTATCCCCTCAATTCCCCACTCTTTGCCACCAGAGAAAGAGCTTCTCCAAATATTTTTATGCATGTGGGTTCTTTTACCTTTTGTATGGTCTCCTTGGGAGACAGACTTAAGAGTGGCATTAATTGCCAACCATTGTGGCAACACTGAAGGGCCTTTGATCAGAAAAGCAGTAAATCACTACGGTAGGATCAGGAACATTATTTTGGCAATAGCACACTGAAGGGATTGGAGATGATATACGGTGGAAATTAGAAAATTATGTTAGGAATTTTTTGTACCGAAGCTCAGATGTGACATGATGCAAATGTCAGTTAACTAAGACAATAGTAGTGGGAGTGATATAGAGGAAGCCAAGAAATGGGAGCAATTATGCAAGCAAAATCTATAGCACTTGATACTTCCTCAATGTATGAGGTAAGGGAAAGAAAAAAGTAAAAGATGACTCCAATTTAAAGAACCACATGTCTACAAAGATGGCGGAACACTCTACAGAAACAGAGTAGAGGCAGAAACAAGTATTGGAAGAAACTTTATTGAGTTATATTCACATGTTAGGTACTTGAGGGTAGAGCCAAGATGGTGGATTAGAAGAAGCAATCCAACGGAACTTCCTCTAAACAATGTTAAAATAACTCCTCAAGTCAAATTTTGGAGCAGTAGAAACAACTAAAGGTCAGAGTGAGTCGTTCTTTCAACCTGAGACAATTAGGAGCTCAACATGAGACCTTATGCCATGGACATGGGCACCAATCTTGAGCATATAATGCTACAGTACCAATGGTGGGCTCTGGAGGTGACAGCAGCTATAACATTGACAGCAGCAACCTGAAGAACTCTCAGCTTCGAAATGGTAAGGGGGTCAGATAACTGGTCAGAAAGAGATTATAGGGGTCCCTTTGCAGGGATTGGGTGCAGTTGACATGGATTGTTAACTCCATGGCCCATACACAATTCTGGAGTGCAGATGTAGGACAGAGAGAAGTGCTTGTTGTTAGTCGTAAGGAAGCTGGGGCCCTGGTTGCAGTTCCAAGGCAAAAAGGAGTACTCAGCCTTGTGGATGCAAGAGAGCAGGGGGCCTAGGCACAGTTTCGGAGCCAGGGGGAGTCCTAGTACTTGCACCTGCCCTGATAGGAGACATACGAGAAGCACAAAAAAGACAAATGTGGAAGACTAACAGAAGGGACCCAATGGGATTTAAAATCCTTATATTCATTTATGGCTTATCAAAGTAAATACTTGTGGAATTGTATGGAATTGAAAGCTAAGGAATATCTGAAGCAACTCTTCCTTGGCCTAAATAATGCAGTTAATTTTAGTGTTTACACTTTGCAGAATAGGACCCAGGTAAAATTCTTTTATTCCCAGATGTCTTTGCTGATCTCTGTTGGTCATAGATTTTTCGGACTCTAGGTCTCTCCGCATAAACTTCCTACATATTATCCTCCAGGCTGGTGGTATTGTTTTGGGAGGGTGCTGATCTGAAGCTCTAAGTAAATGCACTTCTCTCTGTGGGGTGATTATGGGGACCTAGGGGCTTCAGGCAGCATTTTATACTCATAGCTAAAACAGATGAATGAACTTCCCAAGCTGGTTGAACTCAAAAGCCCATTTCTTCCTATAAACATTTCTTTCCATCTTAAAATTATAGAGTGTGCATGAAAGGTACCTCTAAGTTCAGACAGAGGTCTAGGGAACAAAATGATGGCAGAAATCTTAAATCTGTTTCCATCATGACATGTAGGCATGTGTGACATGCAATGTGGTCACTCTTTTGAGGTCCTATGTTTTTGAAAACTCAACCTGCTCTTACATGTTGAAAAGAGAGACCTCTCATCCCAACTTTGCTTCAGAAGCTCTTTCTAAATGGACTTCTCTGCTCTTTCTAGATAGTGGACATTGGTCCTATCTGAAAGAATATGGTCATCTCATTTATGCATTCATGCATTTGATGGAATGGCAGAGATGAGAATACCAAACTCTCCTTTCCCAGATCCATTAATGGCTGTCTGAAGTCATATAGGGCACAGAACTCAGTGTCAGGTTTCAGTTTTGGAGCTTGAAAATGTGTAGATGAACGGGGGTTGGTGTTACACTCAGTCCTCATGTCAGCCACTCTGGTTGTCTGTCTGGGACACTGACATCTTCCAGCAAGCTCGGATCTAAGCAGCATGGGAAGAAGAAAGCAACGGTCTAAAGCTCCACGAGGTTCTTCCAAAGGCAAGGGTTAAAAGTAGCAGATATTACAGCTGCTGAATGCTGGGAAGGCTGAGGATGCAGGTCCAATTACTTTGGAAATAATTGAGCTCCACAAAAATGTAAGGACAAGGCCAAGAACTGGCCCTGTGGGTGCCAGGGAGATTTTGATTTGAAATGGATTATGTTACTAGGCTCAATGTGCAAATTTTTTTAAAAAGAATGTTGCATGCCATATTTCCCCATGTGGATTTGAATGGAAATAGCATGTCTTGCCTAGAGAAAAATTTCTCTGAAACCCTGCTGGATACAGCCTCAGATCAGCCTTCTGTATTCCATTCACTGCATGCCTGGGAAATCACTAAAGGAGTATCCAAGAGACATCATTATACTCTTTCTTGAATCTATTTTCTGAAACTTTCTGGGTACCTTACTATCTGTGATTTCTTTCCCCATAACTGGAATCAGATTAATGAATAGCATGTTGGAAACTACTCTTTTCCAAACCTCTGGTTCTCCCAACCCAACCTTCTCAGCTGAATATTATTGTAACCTCTTACTTTACAGAAAATTGAGGTTATTTCTCATGAGTTTCTTGTTTCTCCTCTTCCAAACGCTTTGAGATCATCTCCCACTATGCCTTCTTATCCTTCAGTCACTGATAATCATCATCCTAAAATGTATTCTCCCTTTCTTGAACTCCTAGAAAAAAAGATATTTACTCATTACCTTCAATTCCTCTCTACTCACTCTTTCCTCAAGATTTTGCAATCTAGCACCTGACCTCACTGCTAAATTGAAATTGTTCTCTCCAAAGTTGCAAATGATCCCTTAATTACCAAATGTGTTGGTCTTCTTCAGGGATATGGTTCTTGAATGTCCTGCTGCATTTAGTGTCATTGATATCCTTTCACCTTGGATACTCCCTCTTCTTTGGATTTTAGTGACTTGGTTCTTTTGCCCCCTGAATGGGTGGTTCTTCTCAGCCTTCCTTGCTGGCTCATTATCTATACCATGTTCCCATCTCTGGTTATTCCCCAAAGTTCTCTCCTAGGACCTGTTCCCTTCTCTCTCCTTTAGTGACCTAACTGGCTCCCATGGATTGACTTTTCATCTCCATTCAGGGAAGTTACAGAATTCAGCCTCTCTTCTGAATTTCAGTCTCATGTAACACTTGATTCTTGAATGTTTCAAACTGGACTTCTGAGAGATACCTCAAGCTTAACCTGCCCAAAGTAGAATTCACTGTTCCCCCCCAAATAATAATAGCCAGTAAATAAAGTAGACCTCTTTACCACATTTCCCTGTTTCATTGACAACACCACCATACTTGTAATCCAATCACTAATACATATCCAATTAATTTCTAAATCTTGCTGTTTACCCCTTTTTAAAAAAGTATTCATTTCAGCATTCTTTTCTTTTTAAATTTTGAGTTCCAAATGTATTCCTTCCCTCCTACCCACTGCTCCATCCACTGAGAAGACAAGCAATATATTATCTATTATTAATATAGAAATGTGCAAAATATATTTCCATATTAGTCATATCACAAAAATCAAGAAAAATAAAGACATTGAAGGCAATATGCTTCACTTTGCACTCAGAGTTCATCAGTTCTCTCTGTGGACATTGATAACACTTTTTCCCCCATTAGGACTCCTTTGGAATTGTCTTGGATCATTGTATTGACTGGGGTAGTTAACTGTCTCACAGCTGATCATCATTACAACACTGTTGTTATTGTGCACAATGACCTCCCAATTCTCATTTCATTTTGGATCAATTCATATAGATCTTGCCATGCATTTTTTCTGGAACTTCCCCCATGTCATTTATTATGTTAATGCTCCATCATTCACATTTCACAATTTGTTCTACCATTTCCCAGTTGATAAGCATCCCCTCAATTCCCAATTCTTTGCTGCCACAAAAAGAGCTGTTATAAATATTTTTTGTGCATATAGGTCTTTTTCCTTTTCCTTTGATTTCTTTGTCATACAGATCTAGTATTGCTATTGCTGGGTCAAAGGGTATGCAATATGTTATAAACCTATGACCATAGCTCCAAATTTTTCTCCAGCATGGTTAGAGGAGTCCACAATTTCACCAATGGTTTATTAGTGCACCTTCTTTCCCTCATTTCCTCCAGTATTTTTCATTTCTGATAGGCCTGAGGTGATACCTCAGAGTTGTTTAGTTTCTCTAATCAATAGTGATTTGGAGACCTTTCTTTTCAAATGACCATAGATAGCTTTGATTTCTTCCTCCCCAAAATGCCTGTTCATATGCTGACCATTTATCAATTGAGGAATGGCTCTTATTTTTATAAATTTGACTCAGTTCACTATATATTTGAGAAATGAGGACTTTAACAGAGAAACTTTCTGTAAACTATTTTTGTTACTTCATTGTCAGTGATGCCTTTTAGCAAAATGTAGTTTCCCTGATAATCTCTTTTAATTAGAACTGGTTTTGATTTGATCTTTTTGTCTGAGATCATGATTACTACCCTGGACCTACCTTTTTTTTTAACTTTAGCTGAAGCTTATAGACTTTTTTTCAGCCTTTTATTTTAATGCTGTGTGTGGCTTTCTGTTTCAAGTATATCTCCAGTAAACAACATATTGGATTCTGGTTTCTATTCCATTCTGCTCTCCGTTTCTGTTTTTTTTTTCTTTTGGGAGTGGGGTGAACTCATCCCATTCACATTCACAGTTATGACTCCTAACTGTATTTCCCTCCATCAGATTTTTGTCATGCCTAATTTGTCTCCTTGCTAGAAGTTTTCCCCACTAAAATCCATGCTTTACACAGCTGCCAAAGTGATTTCCCTTAAATGAAGTTCTAACTATTTCATTTACTTACTCAATATTCTGCAGAGATTCCCTATTGCCCAAGTATAAAGTATAAACTCATGTTGGCTTTTAAATCTCTTCACAACCTGCCCTCTATCTTTCCAGCCAACTTCTATACTATCCCCTTTCTAGAACTCTATGATGAAACTAAATCAGCCCTCTATCCACCACATATGACATTCAATTTCCCACAGCTGTGATTTTCTACTGACCATCTTTCCTCCTGGAATCATATCCTCTTTCCCCCCTCTCTCCAAAACACAGCTCAAAAACCTGCTTTCTTCAAGAAATTCTTCCTGATATGCCCAATGCCAATGCCCTTCCTCCTTAGTAACTTTTTCTTTACCTGTACTGTACATTTTTTTCCTTTCGTTATATCTCTAATACCTAGAAAATTACAAAACTTTTAAATGTTTATTGCTTAATTGATTGAAATTACTCTTTATATGCATGAATATTAGTCTTCTTTAGCAGAAAGTAAGCTCCTTGAGGGCAGGTGAAGCTTCAATTCTGTCTTTTTATCCACAGTGTCTAGGACAGCACCTAGAACTTTTTAGGCAATTTTATAAATGCTTGTTAAAAGATTGATCTTGCTGTGAATTTATGTCCAAAATCTCTAGTTATCTGATTAACTGCTAGATTCTGCCTGACAATGGCATTTGGTTTTGACTGACTGAACATTTCTATAGACAAAGACTTATTTAAGAAAAGAAAAGTGAAAAAAATGACAAGTTGCTAGAATGACCCTTTGTGTGTAGGAAGGAATTTATTAAGTACTTATTAAGCACATACTATTTGCCAGGTTGCATTTGTCCTTTGTTGCTGAAGAAGACCATGCCATCAGAGAAATAATGACATGACTTGTACTTGACTTTGTTTTGAGTGAGGAAGGGCTGTGCAGGTCACCAGCCTCACTTCTCCTCTGGAGCTATCTGAAACTAGTGACCTGATATTCATCAAGAGGACTGGAGATGACTCAGGATGTACTGTGCTAACTAAGCATTTTAAAAATATTATTTAATTTGATCCCTACATGAGGATAACCCTGAGAGGTAGAAGTTATTTGTATCCCTTTTTTACATTTGGAAAAATGGAGTTAAATAGAAATTAAGTGATTTGCCTAAGGTCACACAGATAGTGAGTGTCTGGAGTCTTCCTGACTTCGGGCCTAGAAATCTATCCACTGTCTGCCACAAGCCTACCAAACTTGCATATAAATTAAATGAAGACCTGCCTGACCATATTCCACTGTATGCCCAGTGTTCAATCTGCCTCATTATTCATTCTTTAGTTTTATTGTCCTGAGATCTAGAATAACCAAGAAGCCAAATGTAGATAATTTGTTTCTTCATTAATAAAATTTTAATCTTTTTCATTAGTAATTAATTAGATTGAGCTTCCACCTGAGTTCATTAAATATTAATTAATGTTTAACTAAGTTAAAAACTTATTTGTTGAATAATTTATATGTAATGAACTGGAGAAAAATGATTTCCCAAAAATAATTATGCTGACTTTTCTATATTTAAACAAATGTTACCTTTACTGAATACATACAATATATTGACAATGGATTAATAATAAATATAAAGATATGTAAATATTAATAGTATTTTTGTTATGAGAAAAATTTTAACTAGATTCCTTTTAAACTCTCAATATGACAACAGATGATACCTCTTCACTTATTTGGAAACATAATCTTAAATTATTCATCTCACTTCAGTTATTATTTAAAGTTTATTAAGAATATTTCTTCAAATTTCTCAAAATAATGATTAAATCAACTTCTTCAAAAATAAGTTAGGCTATTTCTTAGGGGGATTATCTTTAGTAATTACAATAAAACTAATTTTTTTAAATGCATTGTACTTTCCATCTCCTCAAATACTCTTCATAGAATTCTCTTTATCTTCTTTGTAAATATACAACTTATACTCTAACAATGCATTTCCTTTCTACCTTTTTCTTCTCCTTCTTCTCAACAAATACCTTAGAAAGCCTCATAACTCAAAGAAGAGAGATTCGCATTCTCCCTGACTCTCTAGAGAAAAGTACTTGCACTAGATCATTTCTGAACATTCCATCTGGAACTACCAGCACAAACTGCTTTATTCAATATTTTGTCTCTTAAAACTACCTTATGTACAGTCTGTGAAAAAGATATTTGAAACAGATTATAAAAGCAGTCACTGCTCTGTATGGTAGTGGGAGCTTGGTGTCAGATAATTATAATCATTCATAAGTCACCTATATATAGCTTTGGAAGACACTGCACTGGTCAATAGACTGACCTTCCAATATAAGGCCTTGAAAATTAGTCTTGATTCCTCGTGTAGCCATCTGGATGGAAGAGAGAGGTACGGACCAGAGGTAGGAAATCTGTGGCCTTGGTGGCCTGGACAGATCATTTTATTCAGGGGATTTGTTCTGTAAAGTTTGCATTCAGTCAAAGGGCTGGACTTGAGGACCTAGAGGCTACATATGGCTTTGAAGCTGCAAGGTCCCCACCTCTGGTTTAGAATAAAGCTGTGCTCGATTCCTGGGGAAGATAGAATGCAATTAAAAAAAAATGATGGGTGATCCCTTCAAGGGAATATATTGCCCAAGAATAATTGAGGTTCTATACAATTCCCTCAATGATTTTTATAATCATCCTTTAAAAGGATATTTTTTGAAATACTCATTTCTATAAAATGGAAATGACACTTTTACTCTCTAGGCTTCAAAGGGTTATTCTTTGGAAATGTTTCATGAGAACGATTTCTTAACTCTGTAGCATGAAACTTGGGAGTGGGAAAGGATCTCTGAAACCCTCTAACCCATCTTGCCTCCCATTGTATGTGTCCCCTTTACAATCTCTGTGGCAGGTGGTCAGCTGTCCCACCTACCCTGGAATTATTGACCTCAGCAGTCAGTTCATCCTATTCTTGTACTGCAAAATGAGTTGTGTGGTTGGGCAAAACATCTGGATGAAATTAATATTTATGCATTTTCTTCATTCCTTTAACCACAATCAAATGTACCTTTTATATGTTAGAGATTATATAATAAGAGAAAGACCAATGGAAGGCAAATCTTTGGAGCATGTACAGAATGCTCTTTCTTGTATCAATCTCAGAGGTTGGTACAACTGTTTGTGGAAGGATATGATGGGGGGAAGTCCTTTATCTCCCCATTTCAGGACCTATGCAAGTCTTTTCTGTTTCCCATAGGCTGGCCATATGATGCTAGAAAGATTTTTAATTGACTGCTAATTAGAAATACATAAGATGCCTTCTCTCTCTGTCTCTGTCTCTCTCTCTCTGTGTCTCTGTCTCTCTCTCTCTGTCTCTGTCTCTCTCTCTCTCTGTCTCTCTCTCTTTCTCCCTCTCTTTCTCCTCCCTTTCTCTCTCCCTCTTTCTGTCCCTCTCCCTCTCTTTGTCCCTCCCTCCTTTCCTCTCCAATAGGGAGACAAGAACTGTTAGAATTCTCCTACCTACTTCTCTCCCCATGAAGCTAGCATGTGGCATTGAACACATGGCATATTTCCTTCTTTGTTACATTTACTCTTCCTTGCTTTTGAGTGTCTAACTACTGGGATTGGAATAGATAAACTCACAGACTCTTAAACTTTGACAGTTGGAAGAACCCTCAGCATTTCAGTTAGTATAGTCCATAATGGTCTGCCAATGATGACAGCAGGTAAGCTGGGTGAGGATTCAATGTGGCCCTCAGGAATGACTCACATGGTTAGTCCATTAGTGAATTGACTGAGTAGCAGAGGCACCATATTCTCCAAGCAAGGGGCTAAATAGAACTGCAGCTGTGCTAGAAGAAGTGAATCTTACAGAAGGAATGTTTTAAGCACTTTAATGCAGCATTCGCTCTCTCAAAGATCTGACGTGGCAGAAAAGATTGTGTTCTTTTGGGGGACTTTTTGGTTATTTGGATCTTTCTGTACTTTTTTCAATAAATATCCCTTTCTAAAAGAGAATTGATGCTAATTGGTTATCAACAATACTGATACACCAGCCCTGTGGGGTAGGTGCTATTATTGTTCCTGTTTTTATTGACAAGGAAACTGACCAAAAGTAGAGTGACTTGTTCAGAGTAATGCAGCTATTAATTCTGGGACAGGTTGGAATCTCAGGTCTTCTTGATTCCCAATGCTGAACTCCATCGTGACACCTAGCTGACCATTAAGTAGAACTTTCTATTGTATCCTGGGAATTAATGATTCATATAATATACATATTCATGAGATATATTCAAACGTAGATATTGTACATATATACAATAATGACACTTAAAATAATTTCTATCTAATAAATATTACACAAGTTAAGAAAATCATTGGATCCTGCCACCCCTTCTTGGGTAGGGGCATAAGGAACAGAGAAAGAGAAAGAGCTTGACCCTTCCCTTTAGAAATGAGACTTACCCCTGCTCCACAGACTGATCTGCAAGAGTCCATAATTGGCCCAAACAAGGATACAGCCTTTGGATAGGTGAGTGTTTCGGGACGCTTGGAACAAGTAGTTCTATTGTTTCATAAATGTATATTACATACATACATGTACACATGTGTATATGCACATGCTTACGATTATATGTATATTTCATGATTATATGAATATTTCATGATATATAAATATATGTGAATATATGTGTGTGTATGTGTATATATACATGTGTGTGTATGTGTGTGTGTGTGTGTGTGTGTGTGTGTAGAGAGAGATAGAGACATAGAGATACAGTAGGCATTGCAGACTTACAGTACAGTTGGGCCTGGAGGGGAACACAAGGAAGAGAAGGTTAGATGGCATTTGGGAAATTGCATAATTCTTTTAACAATTTCAAGCTGTTCTCTGGCACAAAACTGATATATTTTAAAATAATAATGAAATATATTTACATAACATTCTCAGGCTTGCAAAACACTTCAGATATGTTATATTACTTGCTCCTGAAAAACAAACACATCAGTACAATGATCGAAGACAGCTCTGAAGAACTTACAATGAAAAATGCTGTCTGTTCCAGAGAAAGAACTGGTGGTGTCTGAATACTGACTGAAGCAGACTTTTTTCTACTTTATTTATTTTTCTTGAGTTTCTTTTTTTTGTCTATGTTTTCTTTCACAACATGACTATTATGGATATGTTTTGCATGACTACACAGGTATAACCTATACTGAATTGCTTCCTTTCTCAATGAGGAGGGAGTGAGGAAGGAAGAAAGGAGAGAATTTGGAACCCAAAGTTTTAAAAACAAATGTTAAAAATTGCTTTTACATGTAACTAGGGGAAAGTAAAACACGAAATGAAAAAAATACACATAAAGTTGGATGATTATTCAATTATCCAGATGCAGATATTACAATCTGTAGTTGACACAGTTACTAAACTGGAATCAGGATCCACATACTCCTGACTCCAAATTCAATGCGCTGTTCATTAGGACACCCTGCCTTATTTTAACAGAAACATTTTCCCATGGGTGCTCTTTGATAATTAGTCTTAGAATAACAGCACTATCTTGGAATGATGTAAGTTGTACAAGTCTCAAAGGATGATAGAGTTACTCATAGAAGGTGTAAGTAGAATAACATGCTTCTAGTGATAGGTACACAAGAACTGGTATAAAGGAAATCAAAGACAAGTATGAAGAGAAAGAGATGATTGGACTTTACATCAAGAGAATAATTTAAACAAGAGCCACCCTGAAAAAGTTTAAAGGAAGGTCTCCAACACATTAAGACTTTCTCTATGGAATATCTATGGAAGGACATGGAATAAACTCACAGAGGGCAAGAATGCATCCTGGAATGTGATCTACACTGCCGGAGGGCATCTGTACATCTAGGAAGCCATAGATTGGGGCAGCTAGCTGGCACAGTGGATAAACCACCAGTCCTGAAGTCAGGAGGATCAGTGTTCAAATCGAGCCTCAGATACTTACTAGCTCTGTGACCCTGGACAAGTCACTTATCCCTTTACACACATACACACTCCTTTACTAGAAGAACATCTTATTCACTTGAAGACTGGAGGATAAAGATTTCTCATCGTCATTCTAGCAGAAATATTGGGGCAGCAGTGGCTGGCGGCAGTGTCTACATTGAGAATTGAGAAAAACTAGACCCAGGGAAGAAAGGCATCATGAAGACTCTGTAAGGATCTTGGTATAAAGTTCCCCCATAACTAAGGAGAGGTGTATGAGGGTCTCATCAAGAAGAGGAAAAGAATTCTAGTGAAAGGATTTCCAGGAGATGTGCTCTTCTTTCTCACATGTGTTTTTGAAATTTCATCTCACATCCCCCTGGATTTTTAATGTACTAGTAGGTGAATGTGTCAGACTTCTGGGGTGGGAGGGGTAGGGATAAGGTTTGTACAAAATCTTAATATACCCCCTTGGTAAATAGTTCCTTCTAAAAGTTAAGTCTGGCTACTAACTGATCATTATGGGAGGAAGTACATTAATAGGAGCTTATAAGCTCTAAAATCAGAAAGAAATCTCAGCCCCTCATTCACATCCCTAACATCCCGAGGAGAGATGTGGCGGCCACCTCTCTGGGGACTTGACCTGACAAAACAAGTGGAGTGTTGAGAGAAAATTCTGATGAAGAAACTGTAGGCCAGATATGTGAAGTAACCATCAAAAGCTGTATACAAACCCAAGTTCTCTGGATCCAGAACCAGATCCCCTATATCTTTTTGAGAGCCTTGGCTACTAAATTTTCTAAGCTTGGGAGTTAAAACATCCTCCAAAAGCTTAGACATCTCTCCCCCTGCTTTCATGCGATTCCCAAGACTATTTTTGAAATGGATCTTTTTCTCCTATATTTAAAGATATCCAGGAAAGAAACACCTCACGGTTTCTTAAATGTTTCTCTTAAGATATTTTTTTCTTATTTCAGTGTTCATTTTAAAGTGACACCTGAGTGACATGTAATAAATGTTATTTGGTATATTTAACGTTCTTAAAAATAGTTCCTACTATGATACCCCATGAGGAGCCAAATAATGAATATCTTTGTAGTTTTTAGGGGGGAAAGAGGAGAAAAGCCTTTCCTCTTGGCCAAAAATAATAATAATCTCAATGTGTGCAGAATCTCTAAGCCAGATTTGACAACATGCAGGAGAACAGAACTTGGAAAGCAGCACCATGCTATCATAGTCGGGGATGGGGAGGAGGGGCATGCAACAGGGTATAATGCCGTGAGTGTTGAACTCAGAGGGCTATTGCTATAAATGCCACCTCTGGCTCCTAGTAACCATGGGGCTGTGAAACCATAGTAACTGTGGACAAGGAGCCCAGCTTCTTTGAAATTCAGCTTCCACACCTGTAAGCAATATTGTAGTAAGTAATATTTAGCTTCCAAAGCTGTTGTGAGATTCTAGTCAGATTGTACATGTGCTTTGTATATTGTAAAGCTCTATAAAATGCCAATTGCTATAAATCTTTTAGATTTGGAGACAGAAAACTTGAGTTAGAGTTCAGGTTATGCATCCTACTAGCTTTACTCCCTGAACTGGTCATTTAAACACTCTGAGCATCATTTTACTTATGAGGGAGAGAATATTGTCCATGTAAAAAGAATTACTTTAAAGATGATGATGATGATACCTAGCATTTCTATAGCATTTTAAGGATTACAAATCATTTTTACACATATTCTCTCATTTGATCTCCAAAGCAATCCTGTGGGGCAAGTCCTATTATTCTCTCAATTTACAGATGAGGAAATTGAAGGTGAGATTGTGACTTGTCCTGGGTCAATGAATCAGCAAGCACTTATTAAGTGCCTACTTTAGGGACACCCTAAAGGTGGCACCCTATTGGATAGAATGCTGGACTGGACTCAAGAAGTTGTTGTTCAGCTGTGTTCCACTCTTTATGACCCCATTTGTGGTTTTCTTAGGGAACATACTAAAGTGGTTTTCCATTTCCTTCTCCAACTCATTTGACAGATGAGGAAACTGAGCAAAGAGCGTTAAGTGACTTGTCCAGGGTCACAGTTAGTGTCTGAGATGGTTTTGAACTCAAGTCCTCCTGACTCCAGGCCCAGCGCCCTCCATTGTACTATCTAGCTGCCATGGAGTCAAGAAGACCTGAGCTCAAATTTGGCCTCAAACACTTACTGGATGTGTAACACTGGGCAAGACGCTTATCTGTTTCCTGCCTCAGTTCATCCATCTATGAAATAGGATAATCATAGCACCTACCCCTCCTTCAGGGTTTTGTGAGAACCAAATGAGACAATAATGAGGACAGTTCCAGGCACACAGTAAGATACTATTACCTATTATTACATACTAGGAAGTTTTTAAAGTTCTGGGAACACAAATCCAGAGGGGAAAACAGCCTAGTAAGCTTCAGACAAAATCTAAACTCTTCATCTCCACAACATGCAAAAAGTATTCTATAACCCTTGATTAGGATGTAAACATAACTCATGACTTTGATAGATTTTCATTATGCTCTATTATTCTTCTGGTGAATTGGACAGGAGGTGGACATCGTGTCATATTTGTAGCTTCTGTCAACAGTGATACTGATTCAAGTCATTCTTTTCACTTTTGGTTGATGTCTCTACTGGCTAGATACCCAACGCAAAGGAGGGACTGGAAAACATGGTGGCAGAATTATCTGAATTATAAAAACTGATATGTCACTAGGAGCAGACATGGCAGGCAGAATGTCTTCATTTAATCACACATCTGGTGTATGGAAAAAGTGCTTGCTAATTAGCTAGAAATAGGGTGGGGAGAAAATGACCGCATGGTGGAACAGAAAAACAATCTTGTTTGAAGTCAAAAGATCAGGTTCGTATTTTCTCTCTCCAACTTACTTGTGTCTTGTAGCTTTAGTCATATCACTTCTTTGTGCCTCCTGCTTCCTCTGTTAAATGAAGGTGCTGGATTGAGCTGGTTCCTAAGTTCCCATCCTGGTATACATCTCATGGATAGCAACCTCTGCCACAATGTTCCAAATACCCGCTGGTATTATTTAGTATAAGGGAGACTTAAAAAAAGAGACCTTTGTAAAATCTGATTTGAAAACAGAGCAAGAAGGGCAGCCCAGGTGGGATATAATTAAAGTGTGATAGTTAGAAGAATGGAAGCTTCTTGAAGGCTTGGCTGAGTTTCTTAACTGTTTTTATATCCCTGGCACCAAGCACAGTGCATTTCAGAGAGTGGGCTCTTTAATAATTGCTTATTGAATGGAATTGGGTTAAAGCACTATGTTGGCACGTAGTAAGCATTTAAATGTTGGCTTCATTGAGTTGAATCAAATTACACCATTTCCCTCTGCACTCACATCATAAGGACAAATTTCATTAAGAATGCTTTTAGAGTATAAAATCCATGAAGGTCAGAACTGCCTCTTCTCTAAGTCTTATTATATCTCTTCTAGTGTCGAGTCTCTGCACACAATAGGGATTTTCTGAATGTTGAGTGAAGTTGTTTGAAGAGAATACCTTTCAGTTCTTCCCTTGTTCTTTTACTGTCAGGGATCTTTCATAACGATCCAAATGCCATCTTGGAGGGTCTTTGTCTGGTCTTTGAGATCTGTCACAGACAAGTAGAAATAGAACTATGTTTTCATCATAAAGTCATTGATTTATTTTTCACATCCAGTCTGCAACTAGATTAGAATATAACCTTCTGTCTCTTTCTGATTCACCCAAATGCTAGAGACTTTTCAGACACCCAGATCTATGGTAATGTTCTCTGTATTTATTGTTTGACTGTCTTAATGCAAAAAGCAGTGTGGTTTGTTTTGTTAAAATGTCATGTGGTTAGCTTCATAAGAAGCACAGAGTGAATTGCACACCAGTTACTTGAATCACTTCTTACCACAGGAAATAGACATGGATTGAAGGTTCCTGTTTAGCATCTAACATCTGTCTGGGATAGTTTTTTCCAAAAACCTGACAAAAATGTCATCAGGGAATCTGAGAAGAAAATGATTCTGACAGACTTGTTCCCCTTTGGGGCTTCCCTGACTCTCCATTTGCCAACCACAGCTGTCCGAAACTAAGAGTCGACTTTGTTTACCTAGGCCTGCAGTTTCGATAGCTGTCTCAAGGAAAACAACAAATCTGGGCTCCGTAGTAAAAGGAGGCCCTGTGGAAGGTGCCAGAAGACTTACCCTCCTGATAAGAGTTAGATTTGAGACACTGCTCTCTTTTCCAAGTTAGCCTCAGAATTGGCAGGTCGCAGAAAGGCCCTTCTGGGACATAGAAGCATTCTTCAGGAAATCTATCTTCAGGAAACGTCTGAGGAGAGGGCTAGAGGAAGAAAGGGAATACATATATATATAATATGTATTTACATGCACCTGCACACATACTTATGTGTATATACATATGTACATACACATATATACAGATAATATTTATATTATAGTTTATATAAACACACACCTACATATGGGTCATATACTTTTGTATATTTAGATACATATATATAAATTTCATGTTTATTTAACAGATATTCCTTTCAATGCCTTCTATGTGTTGCTATTTGTCCTTAATTCTAAAAAAGGACCAATGACGTATGAAGCATTGTGACGTAATTATGCAACAACTAGCCATACCTACGAAGGAACAATGTTGGAGAAAGCTGAAGGCATGGGCCTTTGATGCTTCTTAAAAGATGAACCTTGTCAAAGTTCTTGTTCTCTCTCTCTTTCTGTCTCTTGGTTTCCCTGGCTTTCTTCAAGCCTCATCTAAAATTCTTCTTTCTACAAGAGTCTTTTCTCAGTTGCCCCGTTAATGCCAGTGCCCTCTAACACCTTTTCCTCTGAGATCACCTTCAATTTACATTGCATTGTCATATATGAGCACATAGTGGTTTATATGCTTTTTCCACCATTAGTTTGTGAGGTCTTTGAGGGCACATACCATCCTTTCTCTCTATCCCTAGCACTTCTCACAGAACCTGGAACATAGCAACCTTGACCTGATGCTCTGGTTGGAACTGGAACTACTATAGGATATGGGGGGGGGGGGGGGCATGGTAGCTTAAGGACAATTGCTGTACATGTTCATATCTCCCAATTTTCAATATGTAAGATGAAAAGATAGTAGATTTAGAACTGGATAGGACTTTAGATGCCATCTAGATCAACTCCCTGATTTAATAAAACTTTATTAGTCATTTATGTTTTGTCCTTCCCAATAGAGATATTATTCTCCTCATTAGAGAAAATAAATAGTAACAGAGTAGTTTGACCTTGTGTCTGACTTTTCTTTTAGTGGTTCTTCCACCCTATAAGTTACCCTAGTCCTTTGATTCTTCTCTTTTCCCCAATATGCCTAAAAATTTCTGGAACTTCTTTGTGTTGAACTCCTTCATATTCTTAGTAAATATAAAAGCTTTAGCCCTTTCAAAATCAAGCAGTTAGTATTGTTCCACATTTTTATATTCATCGTCCATTGCCTACCTTGACTTTCAAGCTTAGAATTCATCTTTTAAAACTCTGAAGTTGATTGATGAGTTTCCTGTGCATTCATATTGGTTTCAGGTCAACTCACACAATTTTTACCCCATAGAACTGTTTCCCTTGGTCCCTTCAGAAGTTAATTCTTGAAAAATTACTACTTCTCAGATGATGACTCCAACATCCAGTGATTTTTAGGCTGGGAAATTCTGTCTATCCATTCTCTGAATTCTTTGAAATCTCCCCAAATCTAGATTACATACCAGATTACGTTCATCTTAATCAATAGCAAAGTATTTATCAAGCACTTGCTATGTGCCATGAATAGCACTATGCCCTGGAGATAAAAAGACAAATAATGAAAAAGAATCCTTATTTTCAAGAAGCTTACATTTGGGGAAGGGGGTCAACATGTATATACACATACATACATACATACATGTATATGAAAAATGAATTGTAAGTTTTGTTTATTGTTCTTCCATCATGTCTGACTCTTTGTCACCACATTTGGGTTGTCTTGCCAAAGATTGGTTCACCATTCTTCAGCTCATTTTATAGATGAGGAAACTGAGGTAAAGGGAGTTAAGTAACTTGCCCAGGCTCACCCAACTAATGCATATCTGAAGCTGGATTTGAACTCATGAAAACTTTTCCTGACTCCACAGGTCCACTGCTTTATCCACTGAACCTCCTAACCATGGCTTAATAACTGTGGCACATTATTTCACTTAATGTCAGTTGTTCTTGCGCATACATATACATTGTTTCATTAAGGGGTTTGAAAATAAGGACTTTTAGGATAGCAAAAATAAAACCAAAGTAGCCCAACAATTCCAGATCAATGAATATGAAGAAAAGAAGGCCCAAGCTTTATTAAATACTTCATTTATATGAAAGGTTTTTATATAATCTCCTTAAGATGGGAGCTGAAGATTTTTGTGCCAACGTTTCTCATTGTATCCTGGGCCATCTCCAGTCATCCTGATGAATATCTGGTCACTGGATCCAGATGGCTCAGGAGGAGAAAGTGAGACTGGTGACCTTGCACAGCCCTCCCTCACTCAAAACAAAGTCAAGTGGAAGTCAAGTCATCATTTCTCTGATGTCATGGTCTTCTTCAAAAATGAAGGACAAAAACAACCACAGCAACAATCCTCCATTATACTTAGTGCAATTTTCTGTATACAGTAATTGATATATTTTCAATAATTTGTTACCTAATTCCCTGACTAAGGGACATATCTGAAGATGGAAGGATTGAGGTTAGAGATGAAGAATAAGTAATACTAAAAACACGACTAAGAAATTTACTGGAAGGGGTTAGAGAATAATTAGAAAATTATCTATAAATTCCCCAAGGTTTTAGAGCTTGAAGAGACTTTAGAAATTATTATCCCAACCTACTCATTTTACAGATGAGAAAACTGAGATCCTTAGAGGGAGAAATGTCTTTACTAAGGTCATGTGGTTAGTGAATATAAACAAAGAGTTAAGATTCCAATGAAGAACCTTTGGTGCCAAATCCATTACTCTTTGTTTCCATTCTCTTGGCTTAGGTCTACTCTTGTCAGAGTTTGAAAACAATAATTGCGATTTTTGTTCCATTAGACATCATTAGACATTTTATGAAGGAAAGATGGGTCATGTGGGCCACAATTTTTTGCTGTGTTTGCTCAATTGCCTCCTGGTCCTTTCCAAAATGCACTCAGAGTTAGAGCCAAGAATTGGAGTAGGAAGATTCCATAGCTCCAGAAAGACCAAAATCTACTGACCACAGACTGAGCTCCAAGATCCCTCCTAGGTCTATGAAGATTCAATAGTGCTTAATTTCTATGATGTCTTAAAGGAAACCCAGCAAAACGAGAGCAAAGTCACAATTGATAACCAAGTATTCTCCATCTTCTGTCCCATTCTTATAACATGGGACTCAATTGGGTAAGAACCTCCATTTTAGGTGCATGGATAGCTACATGGCATGAGTCAAAGATGTGTAGACAGCAGTGAAATTTACAGTTACTGATAGAATGTCACACGAGCCCCTTAGGTCCAGTTGCTGATGTGTTAAATCAAATGATGCAGAATGACCTGACAATTCTCCAAAAGGCTACACATGATATACAGCTGTGGACTCCTCTTCCAAGTTTCCAGTTTGTCATTACTCTTTTCCCCTCTCTCTTCTTTTGGCCAGACTAATCATGCACGCCATGTAATGCTGATGATTTATCACATTGCAGAATCCATAAAAGCAAGTCTTCATAATAACAAAAAAAAAATCCACTTTTTAGTAAACTATATTGTCTTCATCTGCCATTAAGGATTTCATTTTTTCTCTAATTTATTTACTTACTGAATCCTTATGGCTTTATTATCTTCTTATTGCAGAATTAACAAACAAATAAAAGGATATGTCCATATACAGGGTAAGAGAGCAGTACAGGAAACTGCAAACCTCTGTTATTTATGTCTGGCTTTTATGTGTGTAAGTTCAAGCTGTTGTATTCATCGTTATCCTGCTTGTCTGTGTGGGTTGGTTTTTTTTTTTTTTTGCCTTCTTTGTCTTCTCTCTCTGCTTTTAAAGAATATAATGATGAAAACAGCAACAACACATATTTATATTGTGCTTCAAAGTTAGCAAAGTTCTTTCCAAATATCATTTCATTTTATCCTCACAAATAACATAGGTAGATGATAATGCAGATGAGGAAACTGAGGCAGATACAACTTAAGTTACTTGCCCAGGGTCTAGTAAATGTCTGAAATGGGTTTGGAACTTATATCTTCCTGACTCCAGGTCCTGCACTTTTTCAATTGCACCGTTGAGTTGCCTTTATTTTTTAACTTAATATTTTATTTTTCTCAATTATATGTAAAAACAATTTTAACACTTTTTTTCAAATTTTTAGGTTCAAATTCTCTCCCTCCCTTTCCTACCCTTAATTGAGAAGGTAAATCCTCATAGTTTTTAACTCAGATACGTAACTGCTTCACTGCTGTTCTTGGTTCCAAAGTCCATTACCCCTTTATATATAAACTTGATAGTGAAAAAATAATCTGTTACATTTCAAGACAATTTTTGATATATTAATAGGTTCAGAGTAAGGCCTCCCATGTATTGGATCAATCATGTGATCAGAGATTTAGGTTTAAAAGAGACCTCTAAAAATTTTTCTATCTATCTATCTATCTGTCTGTCTATCTATCTACCTCTTAACCTCCATTATTAAGAATGGGACTTAAGACTGACATCTTTTAGTTTAGGTTCATTATTTCAGTAAAATGAAGCATCCATGTTAGTTGGAGAGTTTACAAAAGAACATTTACATAGTTTTGGCATAGAAAAGAAATCAGAGAGGATATAACACAGTGCCAGTAAATGTGGCTGCCCTCATCTACCTAAGGAAATAAGCCTGGCCAGCAGGAAAGGATGTGAAGACTTGTGTGATCTTGGTATATCTTTCACATCTGAGGGGAGTTGTGGAAGATTCTACATGGGGCTGGTCTTTTATGTCCTTAGATTCAAAGAAGCCATGGGGGGGGCGGAATCAGATCCTAGGGACCACTTTGTTTCCTATTAGGGAAAACTAGCATAACCCATGTTGGAGGAAACCTTAAAGATATTTATCCTATCACAGTTCTTATTTTACAAATGAGGAAACTGAGGCCCACAGAGGTTGTGCTTTTTCTAAGGTCACACAGGAAATAAATGGCAGAGATGGAAAATGAAAATGGATTCTCTGATTCCAAACCTGTGGTGCTCTTTCAAGTATAAACTATGGAGGATTTGTAAGGAATGAAAGGTATTTACTTGGCATGAGAAAGTGAATATGAACTGTGATGTACAGGAGGAATGACTACCTACAAAGCTGTAACTGGGTATCCTTTGATGTCGAAGTAAAATGCTAGCAACGATGAAAACTGAGAGATATTGCCTTATAGAGGTGGGGGGAAGAAACTGTATTATGACAAAGTATAACTACATAAACATTAAAGAGTATTAATTAAGAGAAAATGAATTTCTTATGTGAAAAAGTAAGAAAAGCATTAATTATCAGGGAAAGGAACTGATTTCATTGGCATAGGGAACAGTCACATTAGGAAGCTCCCTATGCCAATGCAAGTTGGCGTGTTCTCCACGATTGATAATGTTAGAGAGTTGCATTAAGCACTACAAAGTTAAGCAACTTACTGGGAGTCACACAATTGGTGAGTCAAAGGAAAGACTTGAATTCATATCATCCTGGCTCTAAGGTTGGTTTTCTGCCTATTCTATGATGCAATTTCTCACAAATAATTAATTATTTCTCTAAATATACTTTAGAGCTCAACTCATTAGGATTAAGATCGTGGTATGGTCACTTTCTCATTGTCTTCTATTTTTTTCATTCTTTTGGTTTTGTTTTGCAATTTCTTGGTTTCTCATAAAGTCTTTACCTTCCATCTGCTCCATTCTAATTTTTAAAGAACTATTTTCTTCAGTGAGCTTTTGAACCTCCTTTTCCATTTGGCTAATTCTGCTTTTTAAAGCATTCTTCTCCTTATTGGCTTTTTGGGCCTCTTTTGCCTTTTCAGTTTGTCTATTTTTAAAGGTGTTTTTTTTTTCAGCATTTTTTGGGTTCTCCTTTAGCAAGCTTTTGTCTTGCTTTTCATGATTTTCTTGCATCACTCTCATTTCTCTTCCCAATTTTACCTCTCTTACTTGATTTTCAAAGTTCTTTTTGAGCTTTTCCATGGCCTGAGACCATTGTGTATTTATTTTGGAGGTTTTAGATACAGAAACCTTGACTTTTAGGTCTTCCTCTGATGGTAAGAATTGTTCTTCCTCATCCAAAAGGATGGAGGAAAATACCTGTTCACCAAGAAAGTAACCATCTATAGTCTTATTTTTTTCCCCTTTTTGGGACATTTTTCCAACAAGTTACTTGACTTTTGAGTCCTTTTGTCAAGGTGGGGGGCATATTCTGGGGACATGTAAGTTCTCAGTTCCTCCAAGGTGGCACAATCAAGGGAGAGGAGTTCACTCCTCTCCTGGTCTATGCTCTGGTCTGGGAGCTACCAAAGTTTTTCTGCCCAGGATCTGCAAGTAGAATTCCATTTTCAGAGCCTCCAGCAGCTCCACCATGCCAGCACTCTTCCTCACCCGCAGGCTGCCACTCAGGACTGAGACCCAGATCAGAGGCTCAATTCCCCCAGGGGCTTTAGGTCAAGGGCTCCAAAAATGGATGCTGCTGCAGCTGCTGCCACTGCCTGTGGCCAGGGCTAGGGGAGAACTCTGCTCCCTTCTCACCCTAGTGAAAAAGCTTTCTCGCTGATCTTTGAAACTATCTTTGGCATTTGTGGGCTGAGGGATCTGTGAATTGCAACTGCTGCTTGCTAGGGATTCTGCCCCTGAGGCCTGCTCTCATCCTTTTCCTGCTGGGCCAAGGCTGGGCTGGGCTCCATGAGCTGCACTCTGCTCCATGCTCTTTGTGATAGACCTTTCCTGTTGGCCCTCCAGGCTGTCTTGGGCTGCAAATTTCCTTCACTCCATCGCTTTGTGTCTTCTGCTGCTCTAGAATTTGTTTGGGGTCATTTTTTACAGGTATTTTATGGGCTGTGGGAAAGAGCTAGAGTAGGTGCATCTTTCTACACCATCTTGGCTCTGTCCTGGTGTGGTCATTTTCTATCCCAATACAGATTGCCACTCATATAGGATATACTTAGAAACATCCTAGAGAGTTTGTCAAGTCAAGAAGAATTTATCAAATGTCCACTGTGTGCCAGGCCTGCGCTAAGCACAGAAGATACTAAAAGGGAAAAGAGTTACATGCTCTTAAGGAGTTTGTATCCAGTAAGGGAGAGAACATGGTAACAATCACATGCAAATAAGTTATAGAATAGGACAAATTAAGGCTAATTTCCAAGAGAAGGCACTAGCATAAAAGGTATCAAGGATAGACTTCTTTTTGAAATATGTATACATATATACACACATACACACACACATATTTATGTATGTATGTGTATGTATATATGTAGATATATATTATTTTTTCCAATTTCATGTAAAAACAATTTTGATATTTTAAAAAATTTAACCTTAGATGTATTTTTTTAAATTTAGTTCTAAACTATTTCCCTTCCTCCTCTCCCTGGCCTAGATGGTAAGCAATCTGATGTAGGTTATACATATGCAATCATGCAAAATGTTTTCAGGAAAGACTTCTTGCAGAAGGTAAGGTTTTAACTAAGACTTGCTGAAAGTCAGGGAAGTCAGGAGATAATGAGAGGGAAATAGAAAACTTCAGAAGTGGGAACTAGCCAATGACAAATGTACAAAGCAGTGATATAGAGCGTCTTCTGCCATGACCAGCAAGTAGGCAAGAGACGTTGCATTTTTCCACACATGCTTATTCTGAATATATTTAAATATGTATTTTTCATCTGCTCTCCTTTAGAGTGAGACTGTTTATCTTTTGTCTTTGCATCCCAGATAGAATGTTACTTACATGTAATAAATGCTTAATAAATATTGAATTCTAAGACTTTTAGATTATTTACTTATACACACAGAAATTACACTTATGTAAACATCAGAGGTAGAATTTGAACTCAAATATTATTGAAGTCAAGGGGCAGATAGGTGGTGCATTGGATAGAGCACTGGACTTAGAATGAGGAAGACTCATCTTCATGAGTTCAAATCTGGCCTTGAGTTTTGCTTTGATTTAGATTCTTCACAGTGGTCTAATTTTTCCTCCTTACTCCCCACCCTGCCCTGTCCTTTCTTACCCTTCCCTACTCCTCCTCACAATTTCCACACCCATAAACACACACACACATGCACACACACACACTCCATATTAGTCAAGGTGTAACATGCTCCTATTCCCAAGCACATTGCTGGAGCAGGAAAAAATCCAATTCTATTGCCAGGAAACCAAAGGGCATTAATCTAGTCATTGTTTTTCTGCTGAAATGTAGTTGATTATCCTAGAGCTAAGAGAAGCCTGGTGTTTAAAAAGCAGTTATAAAAGTCACCTTTCTTAAACATACAATAGAGATAAGCCTTGAATATACCTGCAGGCAGAAGAACCATAGCTGTACAGAGGATGGAGAAAACAGGATTTCAAGCAAGTACTACTGGGCATGGCAAACCCATGAAGAAAAAGGCTTTTGTTGTAGACTGCAGAAGTGCAGCAAGCCTGAGGACTAGGGAGTCTGATGCCAGGACTGAAGGAGGTGGAATCTTGTCACAATTGCACAAATGATTGAGGGTAGCTTGAGACTGTATTAGGAACAAAATGAGTCATTAAAAGAAGTTTGATAGTGATAGTATTAAGAGCAGACCCAGCAGGCACCTCCATTTTGAAATAGAGTGAAAAGAACTTTTAATTCCAAATGAGGACTCTGACTTCAAATATTGATTCTGATACTTACCACCTTTGAGCCTTGGCATGACCATTCCTCTGTCTGTGACTCAGTTTGCCACTCTGAAAAATAAGTCAATTACAACTAGTATTTCCTAAAGTCTTGTGTAATTGGAAGGGTACGCAAAACCTTTAGGTCAACCAAGTATCCTTAAGCAAAATCCACTTTACTATATTGTTAGAATGATTAGGTAATTATCTGAATGCATTAGATTATTGGCACCTTTTTTAGGAGTAGTTCATCTTCTGTCCTCTTATTATGTGAGAGCTTGTGGAAGATCATGGCAAATTTGGTTGCTTGGAGAAGTTCATCAGTCTTGTAAGCCAGTTTCATGACAGCATGCTTATACAGGTTTTGGAAAAAGGATGCTGCTCTTGTGCTTTCCCAATCACCAATGGAGTGTGACAGGATTGTGTGTTCAACCCCATGCTTTTAATACAATATTTTCTGCAATGTTGCCAGATACATACAACAAGGATGAAAACAGCATCAAGGTTACCTGATGCTAAACTAACTTCAAGTGGATAGAAGCCAAGACTAAAGCAGAAGGAGAGTTGGTGAGTGACATTTTGTTTGCAGATGATTGTGCACCCAATGCAGCCTATGACACTGAGATGGCACAGAGCATGGATCAGTTCTCTGCTATCTGTGCTAATTTTGGTCTGTCAATTAACACCAAGAAAACAGAGGCTCTCCACTACCTAGCACCATTAGCTATGGCAAATGGAGAAATTTTGAATGTTGTGGGTGAGTTCATTTACTTTGGCAGGGTACTTTCCAGGGATGTCGACATGGCTGATGACAATGATGCACACATTGCCAGTGCTAGCTCTATGGTTAGGGGGGACTCTGAAACAAAGTGGGGGAGATAAGAGCTATTAGGCTGCCTACCAAACTAGAAATCTACAGAATCATTATTGTATGCTTGTGAAACTTGGACAGTATACTTAGTGCCATGCCAGGAAACTAAACCACTTCCATTTGAATTGTCTTAGGAAGATTCTGAAGATCACCTGGCAGGATAAGGTACCAGACACTGAGGTAATTTCTCTAGCTGAACTGCCAACCATTCAAACTCTACTGCAGAGGGCACATCTCTGATGAGTTGGCCACATTATCTGAATGCCAAAGGTACATTCACCTAAAAGACTATTTATGGAGAGCTCACATAAAGCAAGTGCTCATTCAGACATCAGAAGAAGCAGTACAAGGACATTCTCAAGGTCTCTTTGAAGAACTTTAGTGCCAATTTTGAGACTTAGGAGGAGCTGTTGCAGGACTGCCCAGATTGGTGTACCCACATCAAAGAAGGCACTGTGCTCTGTGAGCAAAGCAGAATCTCAATAGCACAAAGCAACCGTGAGATACACAAACCTAGAGGCTTCTTCATCTCAAATGTTCAAAAGGATTACTTGTGCCCTACCTGTGGTGAAGTCTTCCAAGTTTGTATTGGACTGATCGACCACAGTCAAATGCACTGTACCTTATCTCCAGCATCATAATGGTGTTGTTCCCTTTCTGTATGAAAGATGAACAAGAGTATTGTTAATTAAGGAGCACTAGATACAGAGATAGGAGACTTGGGTTCAAATCCTGCTCTGCTGCTGACTATCTGTGTAATATTGGTCAGGTCCCTTCTTTCCTCTGTACTTTAGATACCTCATCTACAAAGAAGGCTATTGGATTCAATGCCCTCTAAATTCCCTCAAGCTCTAAATGATGTGAAAATATAAAATAAACCTAGAGCTCCTCTTCATTTTATTGATGAGGAAACTGAGGCACAAGGAAATGAATTGACTTGCCAAAGATCAAATACTATTAGAGACTATATTTGAAACCAAGTCCCGCTCAAGATAGTTGAGTTATATCATCCAAACTGAGTACCTAGCAGAATGAAATCTGATGGAAAATAAAGATAAACAGACTCAGATAATGGAAATGTTCAAATTATTTCCTTCCTCAGCCCTGAATGACTTGAAGAGAACTATGATACCTAGGAAAAGCTGGACTCTTGGGGCAGACACACACAAAGCAGAGCAAAACTTTCAAACTTCTTATAAAACATCACAGACTAGACAAGGCCCAAGCTAGAAAGAAAAGGAGTTTCTGAGTTAATCAGGACAAGTGTCCTTCAGTAAGGGAGGTCAGACTTATGAAGGGGCTAGAACTTCATAAAAGCTCATGTGCCTTCCAAGATTTGAAATGTGGTCAGAGTGGAGCATTCCTTCTATGGAGAACATAGACAAAAACCAATACTACTCATATCTATTTCTTGGAAGAGATGGGATCATGTTATTAATTTGGATTAGTTGTAGAGTTGAAAGAGACTCCAAAATTCATCTAGTCAAACCTCCTAACCTTAACGAGAAGGAAGCTAAGGCCAGAGAGATGAAGTCAAGTATTTAAAATCACTTAAGAGGTAAGATATGGAGCCAAGTCTCAAACCCAAATGCCCTGATTCCATCCAAATGCTCCTTCCAATATGTCATATTAGAAGGAAGAAGAGTGGAAAGCTTTTTTACATAAAGTGCAAAGAAAGATGATGAAGAAGAGAGGGAGTGAGGGAGAGATACAGAGAGAGATGGGTAGAGAGAGGAGGAGAAGGAGAGGAGGAGGAGGAGAAAGAAAGAGTAAGATCAGCATTCAGACTTCCTTGCAGTGTGCCTTAGATCTCCGACAACTATTTCACCAAGAACATTTTACAAAGAATCCAGAATGGCTATGTAAGGGGCTAGTTTTGAAGATGTAAGAACTAGGCTAATGTATACATCTCTTGTACCTGCCCACTTATATCCACTCATAATAGCTCTTGCTGGGCTTAGGCATCCATCACTCCTCACCAGGACTCATGCATTTACCTTGTCATTGGCATTTCAACATTCAGTCTCTCTCTTCATCAACCCTTTCTTCACAGGGCTTCCAAAGTGATATTTCTTTTTTGTTTGTCTTTGTTTTTAAATTTATTTGTGTATTTATTTTAAGTTTTTGACATTCAATACCCCAGATTTTGAGTTCCAAATTTTTTGTCCATCTCTTCCCTCCCCTCCCTAAAACACCATGCATTCTGATTGCCCCTTCCACCAATGTGCCCTCCCTTCTAACACCCCTCCCTTCCCTTATCCCCATCTTCTCTCTTGTCCTGTAGGGCAAAATAAATTTCTATACCCCATTATCTGTATTTCTTGTTTCCCAGTTTTACACAAAAACAATTCTCAACATTTGTTCCTAAAACTTTGAGTTCCAACTTCTCTTCTTTCCTCCCTCCCCACCCATCCCCAAGAGAGAATAGAAGAAATGGTGGGGGGGGGCAGGATAGGATGGAGGGAAATAGTTAGTCTTACACAGCATGACTATTATGGAAGTCATTTGCAAAACTACACATGTATAACCTATATTGAATTGCTTGCCAACGTGGTATTTCCAAAGAGCAAAATTAACCATATCATTGTTGTCCTGAAAAATATTCATGTCTCCCTATTGCCTCAAGGATAAAGTCTATCAGACTTTAAAGTCTTTCAGACTTTCACTGAAAATCCTTCATAATCTGACCTCTACCTATCTTTCATTATGTCTCATATCATTCCCTTTCATATACTAACTACTCAGGAAATTTGGTCTATGAGCTGTTTCCTGTACATCACGTTTTTGCCTTTACTCTTCATTTCTTTTCACTAAGTACTCCTCGTGCCTGGAATGCTCTTGCTCCTCACTTCTGCCTTGTAGAATTCCCCCACCTCCTTCATGACACTGACAGGTTCCACTTATTAAATAAGACCTTTTGCCTAACATCTTCCTTATTACTTATGTGTTATTATTATTTGTTAGTATTCTTTAACATTTTAAAATAATTTTGTATTTACTCATTTGTGAACTTACTTTATCTCTCCCATCCTGCTACCCAGCTGGGCAAAGATTCTTTTAGTTTTGCCCATGAGACAAAAGGTCTGACAGGGCCTTATACTACTCTTAAGTAGGCACTTAATGAAGGGATAGCAATGGAGATTGGATCTATGATTCCATTAGGATCAGGAACTCCCAGGTAAGACAACATCTTCTCCCAATGCACCTTCTCTGCCAACATAGTCTTATAGAGTTGTCTAGGGCTATGTGAGGTTAAGTGACTTACTTAGGGACACACTCACCAAAAATTGGTTTCAGAAGCAGTATTTCTGGCTTCAGAATGGCTCATTCTGGGTTACACATCTGGGCTATTCCTCTAGGGGCTACACTCTTGACTTTGAACTTCTTTCTCTATCATGATCCAGTGGTTTTTTCTTGCCCTATAAGATTTTTTCATCCCAGTATCCTTCTTACCTTGGAAGCTTAATCTGTCCTTGCAGCCCCTTGATCTGATCAATCAAGAATCTCAATTTTAAGGTAAGTTTCCAAACCAACCATGTTTACTTCTCCATTCTTCTGTGGGCTCCCCTCTTGACACTGCAGACTTCTTCTTGGACCATACCCAGTCGCTTCTACCTACCTCTTTTCCTTTTATCTTCTTCATTAGAATTCACGTTTCTTGAGGGAAGGAATTGTCTTCCTTTTTACTTGAATTTGTCCCTCTGCTTAGCACAGTGTACAGCATACAGCAATTGCTTAACAGATTTTACTTGACTCTATTTTACTTGACTGGCTCTCTATCTATTAGGCAACACTACCTTTAACAATAAAATTAATTGCATGGAATCAAGTAGATGATCTATATGCAACTTCTGCTTTCATATCATGGAAGTACAGCCCCTAAGGGAAATTTGAACTTTTTTGTCCTCATTGCCCCAGTGAAAGAAGTTCCTCAGACTTGAGCTTTAAGGCAAAGACCATAGAATTACAAATAGCCCAGGAGAGATCAAAGAAAGCATTTTCTATTTATTTCCTGAAGCAGGTTGTTCTCAAACTTTTTACTTTCATGACCCCTGTACACGCTAAATTATCTAGGACTCCAAGTAGCTTTTATTTATGTGGGTTAGCTCTGTCAATATTTATATAACAAATATGTGTTACCAGGCAGGGATAAACCACTGAACTGGGAGGGAAGGCTTACATTTAAAAATTAAGGAGATATAAAATATTCCAACAAAGAGATCATTTATAACTTTTGTTAGAGAAGTATCAGACAAATTGGGAGGTTGAATACAAGTTTGCTAGGGATTGAAAAATGAGTGGATGGTTAGGGACTATAGGCAGAAAAGTGTATTAGTGAGTATTTGTTAAGCATTTACTGCATGCAAAGCACTACACAAAGTACTAGAAAAATAAATGGGAATGCATTATCAGTTCTTGATTTCAAAGCATCTTATATTCTACTTGGGAAGGTAGCACCAAAAGGAAGTGTTGGCTGCAAGTTGGATGGAAAAGGCTAGAGGCTCTTATGGTGCAAAGTGCAATGACAAAAGAGATAGTAATGTATGGTATACGTCACTTCCATATTTTGAAGAGATGACAGGATCAAGTGATGTTTTAGGGGTTTTATTTTTAAAAGTAGTTGAAACTTCAATATGTTTGTAGGCAATGGAAGGAGGTGGTTGATAGGGGGAGACTGTGAGAGAGGGAAGGAAGGATACACTGGACAAGTTTCCAGATGACACAGGAAGGGATAGGGTTAAGGGCATAAGTTATTGGGTTAATTTTGGCAGGAAAAGGGCAATCTCTTCATCAGAAACTGGTGTAAATGATGAAAGGGTGAGTGAAGATATAAGGGAGCTGAAGTACTGACTAAGGGAGATGAAGGAATTCATGACTGATACTTTCCTCAAAAAGGCAGGAAGTAATCATTTGTTATTACAAAAGGATAAGGACATGACAGGGATAATTAGGTAGAAAGGAGGAGGTTTGATTCAACTCATCCATACTCTACTACAGGGAGTGTGATAGAGACTTAGCAAGGGAATAATAAAAGGCTTGTTATCCACCTATGAGGGCTCAGATGAGCTGAGATGCCGTGAAATTGTAGTGCATCCAAATAGCACAATTGTCAATTTCTTCTAGCAACATTCACAGCTAAGGAGTAGTCATGGAGCAGGAGGACTGGAGCTGTGAGCTGGCAGGGCAAGGAGTCAAGGGTAGAGAGGAATATGTGGAAGAATTGATTACCTCTAGCATCAAAAGTGAAAAGGGAGAGTAGTGAGACCACAAACAAGAATGATAACATGGGGGAACAAGAAAGGATGAAGGGAAGCCAGACTGAGGTGAAAGAATAGATCTAGGAGGATCATAGGTAACCTTAAGAACCCATTAATCTACACCCTCATTTCACAGATGGGCAAAGTGAGGAGCAGAGTGGTTACGTGACTTACCTAAAATTGCACATTTATTAAGAATGACATAGGATTTGGACCAGTGTTCTCTAGATTCCAAGCCTAGAGCCCTTCCCATACAAGAACCAGAGAATATCATCATAGAGGATCATTGTAGAACTCAAAACCATGGATGAGGAAGAGTTTGGGATCACTGTGAAATTAAAGTCTGGCCCCTGGTGAACAGCTGAGATGGAGTAGAGATGATATTCAAGGATTGTGAAGGGTTTAAAGATCTAAGGGCCCTTGTTTTCCAAAGGAACATGAAGATGAATGTTCTTTTCATGGAGAATAAGGTAGAGGTGTGGGGATTGAAAAGGAAGAAAATTTTCCATTTAAAAATGATGATCACATGAGGCCACTCCTCCACTCCCCAAACTTTAGAGTGCCTTTGGAGTTCACTCTTCTTCCACCACCAAGCACCTACACTTGACTTACAATTGCCATCTAATGGTATCCAGCTACGATTATTTGTTCACTGGGGACCTCAGGTTTTTGTTTGTTTGTTTGTTTGAATTTCTCCATCTTAACTTGGCTGACTGAAGAAGAGACAGATTATTGTCCTTGAAAGTACACACGATCTTTATTTTAGAGTCTAATAGTAAAAAAAATGTAAATAAGACAAGGGAAAAATATCAGAAATGATAGTTAAAAAGATACAACAAAGAGTATTAACTTAACTCCTTCATTTTAAAGAAAAGGTCATGAAGTATAGAGGAAAAAATAAATGCCCCAAGATCTCATAGTGAGTTGACAGCAGTACTAGAAACAGAACCCAACTCTCCTGATTCCTAGACCAGTGTTCTTTCTATTATGCCATACCATATTATCTCAGTTAATCTTTTCTCTTGTATAGACTTTTGGCGTCACAATCAGACTTGATTTCTATTACCAGATCTAATACTTCCTAGATGTATGATCCTGAGCTAGTTATCTACCCTCATTGAGTCTCTGTTTATACATAAAAATATAAGCAAATAATTGCACTATTTGAATGTAATCAAATAGTTGCACTATTTGATTCTTAAAATTTTGAGGACAGTGCTTTGTAAATCTCAAAACTATAGAAATCTGATTGATTCTATTAATGACAAAATGGCATCTCCTTTCTTAGCTTCTTTTCTTTTGCCTGACTCTCATCTCCTGCTTTCTGCTTCTTTCTGTGAAGATTGGCCTCAGATGAGCTAAATCTCATCAGACTAGATGCTAGATAAAATTCTAAATTACAGGATTATAGATTTAGAGTTAGAAAAGACCTTGCAGATTATCCTTACTTTGTGAGATTATCTAATATGCATTTAATCTGGCAAAGGCATTAACAGTCTCACTCTTCCTAGTATGAAGAGGAGTGTTACTTAATTTATGGCAAAATGGTGGGATAAGTATCCCCTGAAGCCTCCAGCCCTTTTCATTTTTGCTAAGTGAAGCATAGCTTATGTGGGTCATTATCAATATTGGGGAGAGGGAAGTGAAAGGAAATTAAATGAGATTTCTCTACTCACATGAAATATTAGAACAACCTCAGAGAATCAAAGCTCAGACAGAATAGAAGGGAGCTCAAAAGGCAGACTTAAAGCCAGTAATATTTTTTTGGCAGGAGGGGGTTTGAATCACAAGGTAGCTACAATAGTCCTATGTACTCTGATCTTAAAAACAAATGCTTTCAGTTTCCTCTAAATGCAGAAGATTATATATCAGAAATAATTTGATGAAATACCAGAAAGATGAAGTAGAGGTTACCAGCAGTCTGCAACTCAATTATATCCTTAGACCAGTAGAAGATAGGGTTGGTTTTTCAGTGAAATAAGCAACTGTAGCTTAGGGAAAAGTTCTGGTCTGAACATCATTCTAGGAGTGTAAGTCTCCCTACCCCCCGGTCATCCTCTGTGAAGCACACTCTTGAGATGCTCACTGCCCACTCAAAATAGAGAGTTAGGTTCTGAAAGGGGCAAGTTCTATTCAAAAGGTTCTAGAATACTCTACTCTTTTTATGACTATAGCTGAGGGTACTCCTCTACCATCCTGTACTTGTGCTTCCCATTAATAATCATCTAGTGTTCACAATTACCTCTTAGCAAAGGCATTGCCTAATGTGGCAGAGTAAAAACAGAAGCTACAAAACATTCTTCCCAAAAACTTGGGTTAAATTCCAATAAATACAAGATATCCATAAGAAGACTGGGCTCGGGTTCAAATATAGGACACAGTTGTTGGGAGGGACACATATAGGATACAAGTGTATCAAAGACAATATACAGCCCAAGGCACTTAGAAGTCCTTGACCTCATGGGATGTGGAAGAAAGATATTAAAATGAGCTAAACATTTTTTTCCTAAGTTCTCCCATAATACCCCTTAAATTTCTTTTAAAAACTTGTCAAACTAATTCTGAGTGGAAAATCCAACAAAAATAATCTTAGTGAACCATTTTTGTTGCCTACAGCACTTTAGGAAGACAGAAAGAAAGGAAATTGGGGTAGCGGTTGGCCAAGAGTAGCGCACCACTGACTATAGATCTGAGAAGTGATGATAGTGGCACTGGGAATGCCAAATGCTCAGACATAGTAAGAGGACTAAATATGTGGTCAGAAAGATATTCTAGGGAAACCTGTACTACACTAAGCACAGGATTTGGCACCATTTGGAAATTACATTGGCTATTACTCAATTTTAGGTTCCAGTTCTAGGGTGGAGAGGAGTAGGTAGTGGTCTCAAGGGAGCAAAGGCCCTTCCTGGGTAAGAATCACAGCAGAAACTAGTAGGGCCGTTGTCAGAATTCTTCTGGGATCAAACCACCTTGAAAGTACCAAAACTTACAAGCCCCTACACATCATTAAAATCAGTAGGAATTAACATCAAAAGATAAAACAAGATATTCCTGCCCCCACCCCCTTTCATCTATAGAGGTGAACAGAGCCCGATTCTAACATAAAGTTCAAAGTGAAGAAATAGGCTGAGAAAATTATCAAACAACACACACACACACGCACACACACACACACACACACACACACACACACACCACATAAGAAGCTACTATGATGATAGAGAAGTCCAAGATACAAATACAGAAGAAGACAATGACTTGAAAACATCTATAAGCAAATCCTTGAAGAAAAAGAAAATGCAGATTGGAAACAAGTCCAGAATAGATAAAGAAAGAGATTTTTTTTAAGAGTAAAAAAAGATTTTAAAAATCAAATACAAGTGGTAGGGGATAAATTGGGAAAATAAATAACAGCAATATAAAAATATTAAAAGAGAACTTATTGCTTGGCAAGGAAATATGCAAAAAATAAATCCTTTAAAATCAGAATTGGTCAAATGAGAAAAAAAAAAAACAACTTACAAAGTCTCCTGAATTGAGAATTGATCAAGTGAAAACCACTGGTTCTATGAAATATCAAAAAACAATAAAACAAAGTTAAAAGGATAAACAAGTAAAAGAAAATGTGAAATATCTCATTGGAAAAACAACTGAACTGAAAAATAAATCACAGAGAGAACATTTAAAAATCCATGGACTACCTGAATGCCATGATCACACATGTCACAAAAAGAATGTAGACGTTATATTTCAAGAAATTATTGAAGAAAATTGCTTTAGAAATAAAGTGTAACAGAAATTGAAAGAATTCATTGATCACTCCTTGAAAGCAATCCTAAAATGAAAATTTCCAAGAACATAATAGCCAAATTTTAGAGTACTCAGATCAAAAAGAAAATATTGCATGTAGTCAGAAAGAAGCCACTCAAACGTACTGGAGCCACAGTCAAGCTAATATGAATATCCAGGAACTACCACAAAAAAGGAATGGAAGGCTTGAAATATGATTTTCTGGGGGGCAAAGAAGCTAGGATTACAACCAAAATTTACCTTCTCAGCAAAACTGAGTATAAATCTTCAGAGGGTGGGGTTGAGATGAATATATAATGAAATATAGGACTTTCAAGAATTTCCAAGGGGGAAAAAACAGAGCTGAAATTACTTTACCCAACTGTATGCCCATAAATTTTACAATCTAAGTGAAATGAATGAATACTAAAAACATATATTGCCCAGATTAACAGAAGAGGAAGTAAAATACTTAAATAATCCCATCTCAGAAAAAGTAATCAAACAAGTCATCAATGAACTCCCTAGGAAAAAATCTCCAGGGTCAGATGGATTTACAAGTGAATTCTGTCAAACCTTTAAAGAACAGTTAATTCCAACACTATATAGTCTATTTGGGAAAACTGGCAAAGAAGGAGTCCTAACAAATTCTTTTTACGATACAAATATGCTTCTGATACCTAAACCAGGAAAAGCCAAAACAGAGAAAGAAATTTATAGACCAATTTCCCTAATGTATATAGATGTAAAAATTTTAAATAACATATTAGCAAAAAGATTATAGCAACTTATCACAAGAATAATACATTACGATTACATAGGATTTCTACCAAGGATGCAGAGCAGGTTCAATATTAAGAGGGACTATATGAACACAATTACAAAACACTTTTCAAACAAATAAAGTCAGTAACTGGAGTTACTGGAGTAACTGGAAAAACATCAGTTGCTTGTAGGTTGACTGAGATAATGCAATAAAAATAACAATTCTACCTAAATTAACTTACTTAGTCAGTTTCATACCAATCAAACTACAAGAAAAATAATTTTCCAGAGCTAGAAAAAATACCAAAATTCATCTGTAAGAAGAAAATGTCCAGAATATAAAGGGAACTAATGAAAAGAAATGCTAGGGAAGGTGGCCTAGCCATCTCAGATGTCAAATTGTATTATAAAGCAGCAATCATCAAAACCATTTGTACTGGCTAAGAAATAGATGGGTACATCAGTGGAAATGGTTAACTTCACAAGACACGGTAGTGAATAATTGTAGCAGTCTACTGTTTGATAAACCCAAGGAACCTAGCTTCTGGGATAAGAAAATCATTGTTTGAAAATCACTGTTTGACAAAAATTCATTTTGGAAAACAGGATAATAGGGTGGTAGAAACTGGGCATAAACCAATGCCAGATACCATATACAAGAATAAAGTCCAAATGGGTATGTGACCTAGGTATAAAGGGTGATACCATAAACAAATTAGGGGAGCAAGGGAGAGTATATTTGTCAGATTTATGGAGAATGGAAAAATTTATGACCAAATAAGACTTAGAGAACATTATGAAGTGAAAAATGGGTAATTTTGATTACATTACATTGAAAAGTTTTTGTACAAACAAACCCAATGTAATAAAGATTAGGAGGGAAGGAGAAATCTGGGAAAGAATTTTTACACCTGGTATCTGTAATAAAGGCCTCATTTTGAAAATAGAGAATTGAGTCAAATTTACAAGAATACAAGTCATTCCCAAATTGATAAATGGTCAAAGGATATGAATAGGCAGTTTTCAGAGGAAGAAATTAAAGTTAGCTATAGTCATGAAAAAAATGCTCTAAATCACTATTGTTTAGAGAGATGCAAATCAAAACAACTCTGAGGTACCATATCACACCTCTCAGATGGACTACCGCGACAAAAAAGGAAGATGATAAATGTTGGAGAAGATGTGAAAGAGTTGTAACACTAATTAGTTGTTGGTGGAGCTATGAGGAGATCCAATCATTCTGGAGAACAATTTGTAACTATACCCAAAGGGCTAGAAAAATGTGAGCACCTTTTGACCCAGTAATATTGCTTCTGAAACTGGATTCCAAAGAGATCGTAAAAATGGGAAAGGGTCTCCCATGTGCAAAAATATAACAGCTCTTTTTGTGGTGACCAAGAACTGGAAATTGAGGGAATGCCCATCAGTTGGGGAATGGCTGAATAAGTTGTGGCGTATGAATGTAATGGAATGCTATTGTGTTATAAGAAATAACAGACAGGCAGACTACAGAAAAACCTGGAAAGACTTATATGAACTGATGCTGAGTGAAATGAGCAGAACCAGGAGTACATTATACACAGTAACAGCCACAGTGTGTGAGGACTGTTTCTGATAGACTAAGACCTTCACAGCAATGCAAAGACCTAAAACATTCCCAAAGGACTCTTGAGGTAAAATACCATCCACAGTCAGAGAAAGAACTATGGAATTGGAATGCAGAATGGAGCAGATCATTTTCTTTTGTGTTTTGTTTTGGTTTTTCTCATAGTTTCTCCCATTCTTTCTAATTCTTCTATGCAACATGACTAATGTGAAAATGTGTTTAATAAGAATGTATGTGTAAAATACAAAAAAGACTATATGCCATCTTGGGGAAAGAGGTTAGAAGGAGGGGGAGAAAATTTAAAACTTATGTAAGTGATTGTTGAAAACTGCAAACAAATTTAAGAAACAGAACTGGATATAAAATTTGACATTTAATCGCAAGATTCAAGGGATGCCTCAAAAGGTTAACATGAGTGAGAAATCATAAGTAACTTAATAAGGTCAAACTCTTTATATTACTATATTTCAAGGTGATACATATAAGCCCTAATACTTTTATCATCATTAAGGCAGTTACAATCTACTTTGACCGACATAAGTTGGACCTTGTGTTCTCCATAGCCAACTGTCTTCTCTACTTGTCGTGTCCATTGCTGTTTCTTGTCCTAAGTGAAAATTTTTCTCTGCATCTGTCTGTCTGTGATATGTGTCTTCTTCCTCAGTTGTACCTTCCTCAAACTAGTGAGTTTATGGACTTGTAAATGGAATTCTTATCTCGAAACAGTCACTGTTTCCCCATCATCTTCCTCCAAACTATCTCCACAGTAAAATGCTCCCAAACCTTCAAGTTCCTTAGCTGTCCACACCCTATAAAGTCACTCCAGCCTCTTTGTGAAGAAAAATCTCAAATGGGGTCACAAAGAGTTAGACGCAATTAAAATTACTGAAAAGGCAACAATAACTTCAGCAGCAGCAAAGTACAGCCCCGAATCTACTGCTATCTGTAAATAAAAATTTCAAGCTGAAATTTTTGAAGCCTCAAATCCATGACAGTACCTTACTGTCCCTCTAGTACTTTCTGTGTACTCCAACACCAAATCTATCATTCTGTTCTTTCCTGAGATGTCCCAATCTGTGTTCTATTGTTTTCTCCAGATAATTTCACAGATGAAGAAATATAGGCAGAGGGTTAAGTTACTTGCCAGGGTCACAGAACTAGTAAGTGTCCGAGACTGTATTTGAGCTAATGAAAATGAATCTTCTTGGCTCTAGGCTTGGCACTCTATCCACTGTGCCACCTAGCTACCTAGTTGTCCCAATGTATTTGATCTACCATCTACCAATTTTCAATACAAAAATTCTCATTGCTTTAGTACAAATTACAGTACATGGGGGATATTCAGTAGGATGTTCCAGAAAGTAACATTTTTAAAAAGTCCTTTTGTAATATTACACTGAGACAGGTTATTTTGTAGTACCCAAATGCTATAATAGATGTGAGCTCACTGATTGATCGATTCCCTCCAACAATTAATTCATTTTCCATCTTGTTTGATTCTTGCTCACTCTCTCCCTAAAGTTGGCCATGGAGAGTCCTCAATATGAAAGGGCCTTTTATTGCTTTTTCCTGAGAATCATGAAAGCACAAGTGGATCAGCATGACTGCACCAGTCAATCCTTCACTCTTACTACGTGACCAACTCATCTCCGCTTCTCATCGTACAATTCTTTGATGACACTCCTTTACTCGTGTTCTTTAATTTTCTTTTGTTGCAACCTAGCTACACCCAGCACTTCTCTCCATTGCTCTCTGCGTGGAATTCATTGTTCATCCTCAGAGGCAGTCATGTTCCACATGTGTCTTTGCTTTCATGGGACACTTGGGGTCAGTGAAAGAGCTTAGAGATTTCCCCCTGTATTTCATTCTCCTCTCTTCCTTCAGTTCAGTTCTGGGGCTGGCTTTTCCATCTTTTTGTCTCAGTTGGAAAGCTCCAACACATATGTGAATACACTAAAGTCTAGGTAATGGACAATCTACATTCATTTGGTTTTTCCTGTGTGTATGGATGGATGACATTCCTTTGGGTGATTTCAGATCTCTTCCAAGAGGTTCTACAGTTTCTTGAGACTTGATGCATTCAGTATTCATCTACCACAAAGAGGAAATGCTGAAGAATGACACCATCCATAGACAATCCTTTCTTGACTTGAATACTGCAATGGATTTCCTCCCTTCCTGTGGTAAATACCTTCAGCAAATATATCTTCCTATTTTGTTTTTTTTCCCTTGCCTGATATTTATTATCAGAGGGTCATTGAACAAAATTGTTTCTGTTACATCTTCCAAGGGAAGCTGAAAGTTTTTGATGAGTGGATGAGATACCTTGGATTAAGAGTATATATGAGGCTGAGGTCTGTTCTCTTGAACTTCACTTCTTCCAAAGCCCTGACTCGGGACAGTGAACTGGACCAGGAGCTTGAAGCAAGCTCCACCCTCTGCTTCAATGCCCAGCTTTTGCAGCTCCTCTGAGTGTCCTCAACTCCTAACTCCTTGTCTTTGCATAATCACTCCTCCAAAAGTCTGTGGCTTCAAGTCTCCATTTTTGATGCAGCACTGCCTGGCCAATTGGAAATCAAGCTACTTCCGGTCCTATTCTGAGCCACAGTTTTCATCCCCGTATTTTTCTGTACATCATCACTTATAGAGAGTTGGCTTTGTTCCAGTGTCAGGTCTCAGCTGGTCCCCATCTGAGATTATTGGTTTTAGAACCTGTCTCCTGGTCTCTCACTGTTCTCATCTCCTTAAAAATCAGTCAGGCCCTGGACCCTCAACATTGTGCTGCCATAACACTCTCCATTTCATCAGCTAAAGATTTTTGGCAGTCTCCTTGTGGGACCCAGACTGAATGGAGGTGATTATTGTGATTTTATCAACCCTTTGTTTCATCTGGCACCATTTTTCATCTTCCCTTTCATCCAGCCCCCAGTACAGTTCTTGGAACGTAGTGAGGACCAGTGAACGCTTATTGGCTGTTGACTGACTGCTGGGGTGTTTCCTAGAGAAGGAAAACTTGGCTGCAAAATTCAGGTTGTCAATTTTAGTGAAAGGTCACTTCTTTCTCCACAAGTAGCAATAACTGACATTTATATGGCACTTCAAGGTTGGCAAAGAACTTTCCATATGTTACTGACTTTATTCCACAAAATCACTCTGTGGGAGGTAGTGCTGTTATCCTCACTATGTTCAGCTGACAATCGGAGAAGTCCAGTGTCCCTAGGCCAGGATCATGGAGAAAGGATGCTAGCTTCTGAAAGAGGATTCAAAGCCAGATCTTCCTGAATTCCCATTGAATTAACTCCTCCAAGATGCCTTTCAGAGATCATGACTTTTGTCTTGGAGACAGAACCTTAAAGCTAGCTTCTCCCGTAAGGCTTCCTGACTCTGCTCATTCACCAAATGAAGTGAAAGGTATATAATTTATTTGTGACTTCTCTCACAGCATGTGCATTTGTTAACATTTTTAATTGCCTATTGACTGAATGTCATAAATGGGAGCTTTTTGGAATGATCAGAGAGGGTCCTTTAGAATAAAGTTTTCTATTCCTCTGTTACCACAAATTACAGTCACTCAGAAGGCATGATGGTAAAATGGACAGTATACTGCAACTGGAGTCTTGGAAGACAGGGTTCAATTCTCACCTCAGACACCAACTGGTATGTGACATTCATCAAGTCACTTCATCGCTTTGAGGTTCAGTTTCTTTATCCATAAAATTACACCCACCTCAACAGGCAACATACTGAGTGCAGTGGAAGGACTATTAGTTCTGCAACCAGATGACCTGGGATCAAATCCCTTCTCTCACATATTAAAAATCTGCATGTCTTTGGGCAAGACAGGGATATCTGGGTGATACAGTAGATAGAATCCTGGACATGCAGTCAAGAAGACCTGAGTTCGAATCCAGCCTCAGACATTTCCTAGCTGTGCAGCCCTGGGCAAATTATTTAATCTTATTTGACTTAGTTTCCTCATCTGTAAATGAGCTGGAGAAGGAATTGACAGAAAACTGCAGAATCTTTGCCAAGAAAACCTTGAATGGAGTTACAAAAAATCAGACTTGACTAACACAACCCAATAAGAACACTTTGGGCAAGACAGTTATGGTCCCTCAGCCTCGATTTCCTTAACTATAAAATAAAATAAGATGATTGGGCTATATGGCGTTTGAACTCCTTTCCAGCCCTAACTATCTGAGTAAAGGATTTTGAAGATTTGTTGTGAGTCTCAAATGAGATACTTTATGTAAAACACTTTGTAAACCCTAAAGAATTATATAAATGCCAACTATTATTAATCCTTGAACTGCTATTATAGCCAACATCCTTTGCATTGACAAATAGGAATACTCTTGTTCCAAGATCTGATCTAAAGGACCAAACGATTAACTTTCCCAGAAGAATACAATTCATTCTATTGCTTCAAGGAAGATCTCAGTCCTCCCCACCCCATGGTAGCTACATTGATTTTTGTCCTGCTTGAAATGATTTGGCCTTTGCAAACCCCACAAAGCTCAAAATAATAATTACAGTCCTACTCTCCAGACTCACGGAGGACAGATGAAGACCATATGTTAAACCATGAGAGATGGGAGAAATTAACCAGTTTAAGAAATCTGCGAAGGGATAGTTACATAGCTGAAATCAGGGCTGGATCTACTTAAAGCATTCATCTCATTGTTGGAGTGCTAGTGCCCTCTACTGATTATCCATCTCCCAATCCTCATGGCCTTAAAGAATGGAGAAGTTGACCATGAACAGAGCCAATGGGAACTGACCGGAAAGACAGAGAGGGTACATTCAACAGAATTTCTTCTTTATCCCTTAGGACTAATGCCATTTTAATTCATCGGAATGGTAGTATTCCACCCAACTGAACAGATGTGCACCAGGCTTTGGTAGCTTTTATACAAACTTTTAATTGAGCAAAAGTGTGTTGACTTACTTTCTGCTGATTTGGAATGAGTAATTATTAGAGAAGTGTCCATCTGAAAATTACTGTTGACTGTTAAACTTTCGTGATTAGTCTTACAAATTAAAAGAATTTCAAAGTGGTAGGGACCTTAGAGATTACTACAACCCCTTCATTAACAGATGAAGAAGCAGATTCAGAGGAATGATGAGACTTGCCCATGTCAGAGTGGGATTTCAGGTATTTATTAGTAGAGTCAAGATTTGAACAGGGCTACTATAATATATTCAAAATGGGGATTCTAAATCTGTGAACTTATTCATTGTTGTTAAAAGTTTTCATAATTGCATTTCAGTATAATTTACTTCCTTTGTAATTTTAGGTACTGTATTTTATTTACTTAAAAATACTACTCTAAGAGGACCTTGGGATTTACCAGATTGACAAAGGGATCTATTATATTAAAAATAATAATAATAAAGAATCTCTGCTAAGGGAACAAATCCTATTCAAATACCTTTAAACATTGTGAGCACGTAAATAATTATTTGATGAATTTCAAATCAGTAATTATTTCTGTTAAATACGAATCATTCTCACCTATTCATTAAAGCAGTTTACCTAAAGTTCTCTACTAGACAACAACGAAACATTAGCTCTAGTCAGGAAAATATGCAAAAGTTATAAAACCATATTATGTTATGAATCAGAACTTCACTAATTCAGGATAGCTTAATTCCTCTGAATTACTAAAATCTCTTCATCTCTACCTATTGCCAGGTTTCTAAAGTAAGCTCATTCATTATAGTGATCTCCATATAATAATCTGACAAAAATTTGTACCTCCTACACCTTCATACCTGTGGTTAAAAAGTGAATAGCCCATTAATTCATTAACAGAAGATAAAGAAATGCATTCTGGACTCAGAGTTCAAGCAGACCAGTACTATTTTTCCCACATAGCAGTATGTATTTAGACAAATAGTTAACATATAATGGGCAAAATTTTCAAAAGATCTCTGTCTATCCTTGAAGCTAAGACTCAGGAAAAATAAGTTTGAAGTTAAGATCCTTCATGATAAAAGGTCAACAAATTCAGGGATACAGTCTCCTTTCTTTGACCTTGTTACAAAATGTCTCTCTTGAACCTTTCTGATCATCCATACAGGTTACTTTACTATGGTGTAAGATACAGTGAATGTGCCTAGTTGATGTATTGTTACATTTACGACATTTGCCACCATCCTATCAGTTTATAGGAACATTAGACTTGCACTTCACATTGCATGCAATTAAACTTTATTCATCAAAGCATGGAAATAATACCCTCTTCTAAGAATAAACCGCCAACCTGAGTCTTAGAGGTTCTTGTAAGCTTTTGTCTTATCAGATACAGCAAGGTTCCCACTCTGGCCAGCTAAAGGTGGTCTGACAAGTCTCTCAAGAAAACATAGGCTACTTGAGTCTCAAGTGTGGGTTAACAGAATTCAGTCCTTACCATACCAGAACAGTCTGAAGATTGGGGCCTCTGATGTCTTTGTGGGTGTCCCTAAATTGTTTACCATATAATTTAATTGGTAGTTTACTTCATGAATTACTTTTTGGAGTTGTTTATAATAGTTTCCACTGGTGGTCAGTCTTGTTAGAGGGTTTACATGTGTTTATCAGTTGTTTAATACATACATGTTCTTGACTACATTATACCACACAAGTGCTTATCTTATTGTAAAAACAACTTAAAGGAAAAAGAAAACTTTACTCAAAAGAATTCAGTAACAAAATGGAAGTTTAAAGAACGATGTCAGTTATGCTAGGTTAAACTTATTTCTGTTATCTTATTCATGTACTTAAAATTATTGTCATTACATAGGAAGCAAGTACAAATCAGTAGTTAAGTTATTCAATGATAAAGCAAGGTATTGTACATAGTACTGAACATGTGAAGTTTAGTTTTGTCTGGCGTCTTATTCTGTGTTAAATATTACCAGCTATATAGTAATACATGTTTCGCCTTTCATGGGTACCAAAGTGTGGTAGGAAGAACATATGTAGATTGACATACTTTTTCATGTAGCACAGGTCTCTGTTCTCTAAACAGGCAATGAAATCATCATGAATATTTTATAGGTCCTGGGGATTGAGTCTGAAAACATTGGCAGCAGTTTTCTGATTGTTGAGGGCAGCAAAATCACAATTTACACACACAAAATCACTCCCCCAGGAATTTGGGCTTCTACCTCTTGGTGGAACTCCTTACTGTTCTGTGAGTTACTTTAATGACAAGGCACGTCAATGTATGGAGATGAGGAGAGTTACATTTGTTTGAAATAATGCTATACTTTTGACGAAAAGCATTTCTATGTTATTGTTAAGTAAACTTCCATCTGTAAAATGTCCTCTGTTCTATGAGTGTCTCACTGAATTCTAGTCTCAAGCCTGAAACATGGGACTGACCTGAATCAGGCTTCGTTCCAATGAGAGAAGAAAAAGCCATAAAAGAAATCTGAAAAATATGCCTGTGTTTCCACGTGACATTCAGTTTTTCTTAGTATCTTGTTCTATGCTTATCAACTAGATAATAGTTGCTACCTCCCCAGGGTTGTTGTAAGTCTTAAATGACATAATATTTGTAAAAGTTCTTTGCAAGCCTTAAAGCATCATCTAAATTCTAGGTATTGTTACTGCTTTTTCTCTTCTTTCTTTTCTTTTTTTGACTTCCCTCTGTCTTTTTCTGTCCCATCTGTCTTTGTCTCACTCTCTTCTCTTCTCTGTTTCTGCCTCTATCTGGTTCTCTTTTTCTCTCTTGAGAGCACTTCATGTTTCTAGCTACTCACTGCAAAATGAGGCTGCTAATCCATCTCACAAGCCACTGAAAACACCCTGAAGTCTCATGATAATGAGCCTTTCATAGCACAAAAAGAACCATAAATGAGTACACTCTGTTAACACGGTCCTATCTTGGATAATCTGTCAAGGGAATTTAGTCACTGAAAAGAGCACATCATGATTCCTATGACACACAGACATATATACATGTATTTATACCTGCACATACACATATGTGTATATGTGTATGTGTGTATATAGGTATATGGACAGAGAGAGAGAAAGAGAGAGAGAGAGAGAGAGAGAGAGAGAGAGAGAGAGAGAGAGAGAGAGAGAGGTCCCCAAATTCCAGTTTTTACTGCCCTGACTCTCAACTGTACTATTCTACAAAATTGATAGCCTCACATTTCTTTCACTTAGGAAAATATTTCCTGAGTTTCCTCTGACCGTGTTAGTACATGTCAAATATGTGGCATATAATGTAGATTTTTAAAAAATCTTATTAGGTATCAATCCTTTTGTTTTCTTTAATTATGAAGGAGAAGCAGTTCACTAGGGAAAGACAGATGAGTGGGGCTTCAAACAAGCAGATCTCATCACTAATTGGCAGCTTGAACTCAATTAATTTCCGATGGGACAGACCAGGTGGTCAGATCCTGGGATAGGTTTCAAAAGAAAGAACACACATTAAGTATTATATACCTTCCCATCTGGCAGTCAAGGGAATTGGAGAGAGTTACAAAACAGGTTACTGGCTTATTAGTCTGTTCCAAGGCCCAGCTTTTTAATGGAGTGCGCTAACAAAAGCCACAGTTGTCTCATTGCAATTGCCTTCAAAGGTCTAACTTGGAGCTTCCCTTCATAATTAAAATGAAATCTCTGATATCTACTTGGAAGCTGGAAGGCGTGTTGCCCAAACAATGGGGAAAATGCAGTCATGTTCCAACTTCTTCGAAGACTGCATTCTGTTTTTCTATGTGCTGGGAAACGTGATCTAATTTAGCTCCTGAAGGCCTGGGGGATCTAGAAAGGAATACAAGTTCACTTGCATCTTCTCTAACCCTGTCTGGGCTGATGGTGAATGATGAAAGCCAAATGACATCAAGACTGAGGTCAATCCATTGTTGAACGTAATATTCTTGCATTGCCTGGAATCATGGCTGGATGTTGATGGTTGGAAAGACTTGCATCTGACATTAATTAGATTCATAATCTTGGGCAAACTCTCTCAACCTTAGGTCCCTCATCTGTAAAGTGGAATAAGTATACTGGTGGCACTAAATTCATATGAATGTTCCAGGGTTTGCCCCAAGGTTCTATACCAGGCTTTCTCTCTATTTTTGTTCTCTCTCTCTCTCTCTCTCTCTCTCTCTCTCTCTCTCTCTGTCTCCATCTCTATGTTATATATATATATATATATATATATATATATATATATATATGTATATATATATGCACACATATACATTCTTGCATAAATACATATATGTATATATGTGTATCTGTGTATATTCCCTTTCTTAGGGACTTCATGACCTTCCTATGGGTTTAATTTAATTATCATCTCTATAATCCTCTGAAATACAGATCAAATTCTGTCCAGAGCTTCAATCTCATATCACCAATTGTTTATTGGAAATTTCAAACTGAATCCTGAAGTCATTTCAAATTCAGTATGTCAATAAATGAACTCATTTTTTTTCTCCCAAACTTTTCCTTCCAAACTTCCCTTTTTTGCTAAAGAAAACAACATCCTTTCCAGGCTGCCAGGTTCATAACTTCAGCATTATCCTAGACTCTTCACTCTCCCTTACCCCACATACCCACTTATTTGCCAAATCTTGCAGTTTCTAACTCCACAAGATCTTTCCCATCCAAACCTTTATCTCCACTCACCCAGCTAACCACCTCAGTTGAAGCCTTCATTACCTCTCATTTATATTATTGCAATAGTTTTTTCTTGCAGGGAGAGACAGAGAGACAGAGAGAGAGAGAAAGAGAGAGAGAGAGACAGAGAGACAGAGAGAGAGAGAGAGAGACAGAGAGAGAGAGACAGACAGAGAGAGAGAGAGAGAGAGAGAGAGAGAGAGAGAGAGAGAGAGAGAGAGAGAGGACGTGTTATTAGTCACTTTCTCTTGTCTCCATACAACTTGGCCATAACCCATTTGTCCAGCTTCTTCGACACTCCCACTTCCACACTCTTGCCAAATTGACTTTCTCCTTCTTCGTCACACATGGCATGCCATCTTATGTATTTTGTCCTTTGTATCAGCTTTGCCCCATGCTTACTATGTAGTCTCCTCACCTCTACTGCACAGAAACTCTTTTTTCCTTCAAGACACTGATCCAGCACTATCTTTTATACAGAGTCTTTCCTATTGTCCTCCTATGTTAGTACTCCTCAACAACCTTGTGATTAAAGACTTATTAAAATGCAAATTCCTTGAGATAAGACATTATTTCCATTCATTATCTTTTATCCCCAGTGCCTAGCACAGTGTTTGACAAAGTTTCTGAGATGTAGACACTTAAATACTCATTGATTGATTAGTTGAGATAATGTACATAATGTGCTTTGTAATACCTGTAAGCACTAATTAAATGTCAGGAATCACTGCTATCAATCCTCCTTGCAATATTACGTCCAACTCAGCATTGGATCATTTTTGTTTTCTAGGAAATCAAGTAGAATCTTGGAATGCTGGAGCTGGAAGGGACCTTGGAGCTCATCTGTGGCAATCCCAACAAAAGTAGCTCCATCATCAGACCTCCCAATTCTTTGAGGCTCCAAAGTTGTAATTCATCTGAGACAGGCACTTGAATTTATTAATGGCAGCAAGATGGTCTCTTATTAGCTCTCCACTTATCCTGGATATCAGTATTCTTTTATTTTTTAAACTAAAGATCTTGGTTTTTCTTCTTTTTTTAATGTTTATTTATTTACTTTTAGATTTTGACATTTATTTCTACAAAATTTTGAGTTGGAATTTTTCTCCCCATTTGGCCCCTCTCCCCACGCCATAACACCTTGCATTCTGATTACCCCTTCTCTCAATCTGCCTACCCTTCTATCATACCCCACCCTTTCCTTATCCCCATGCTTTCTCTTTTCTTGTAGGGCAAGATAGATTTCTATACCCCATTACCTGAATTTCTTATTTCCTAGTTATATGCAATAATAATTCTCAACATTCCTTTCTAATATTTTGAATTCCAACTTCTCTCTCTTCCTCCATCCCAACCCATCCACAATGAGAAGGCAAGCAATTCAATATAGCTATATATATGTAGCTTTGCAAAAGACTTCCATAACAGTCATGTTGTGTAAGGCTAACTATATTTTCCTGCATCCTATCCTGTCCCCCATTTATTCTATTCTCTCATTTGTCTCTCCCCAAAAGTGTTTACTTCTAATTACTCCCTTCTTCCATTTTCCCTCCCTTCTATCATCCCCCTCATCCTACTTGTCCCCTTCTCCCCTACTTTCCTGTAGTGCAAGATAGATTTTCATACCAAATTGAGTGAGCATGTTATTCCCTCCTTAAGCCATATATGAAGACAGTAAGCTTCGCTTTTCCCCTCTCACCTCCTCACTTTTGTCTTATGTTGAAAAATATTTTTCTTATCTTTTACATGAGTGATAATTTGCCCCATTCCATTTCTATCTTTCTCCTCCCAATATATTCCTCTCACTCCTTAATTTTATTTTTTATTGATATCATCCATTCTGATTCAGCTCAACCTGTGCTCTCTGTGTATATGTGTCTGTGTGTGGGTATTATCCCTCCACCTACCCAAATACTGAGAAAAATCTCAAGAGTTACAAATAGTATCTTTCAATGTATGAATGTAAACAGTTCAACTTTAGAAAATTCTTTATGATTTGTCTTTCCTGTTTACCTTTTCATGCTTCTCTTGATTCTTGTGTCTGAAAGTCAAATTTGCTCTTCAGTTCTAGTCTTTTCATCAAGAATGATTGAAAGTCCTCTATATCATTGAATGGCCATTTCCCCCCTGAAGTATTATACTCAGTTTTTTCTAGGTAGGTGATTCTTGGTTTTAATCCCAGTTCCTTTGACTTCTGGAATATCCTAGTCCAAGCCCTTCGATCCCTTAATGTAGAAGCTTCCAGATCCTGTGTTATCCTGATTGTATTTCCACAATACTTGAATTGTTTCTTTCTATCTGCTTGCAATATTTTCTCCTTGACCTGGGAACTCTGGAATTTGGCTACAATAGTCCTAGTAGTTTCTCTTTCTGGGTCTCTTTCAGGAGATGATCAGTGGATTCTTTCAATATTTATTTTGCCATCTGGTTCTAGAATATCAGGGCAGTTTTCCTTGATAATTTCATGAAAGATGATGTCTAGGCTCTTTTTTGGATCATGGATTTCATGTAGTCTCATAACTTTTAAATTGTCTCTCTTGGATCTATTTTCCAGGTCATTGTTTTTCCAGTGAGATATTTCACATTATCTTCTATTTTTTTCATTCTTTTGATTCTGTTTTGTAATATCTTGGTTTCTTATAAAGTCATTAACTTCCATCTGCTCCACTCTCATTTTTAAAGAATTATTTTCTTCAGTGAGCTTTTGAACCTCCTTTACAACTTGGCTAATTCTGTTTTTTAAAGCCTTCTCCTCATTGGCTTTTTGGGCCTCTTTTTCCAATTGAGTTAGCCTATTTTTAAAGGTGTTATTTTGTTCAGCACTTTTTGGGTCTCCTTTAGCAAGCTGTTGACTCACTTTTCAAGGTCTTCCATGGCCTGCAGCCACTGCATATTTATTTTGGAGGTACTGGATGCAGAAGCCTTGACTTCTTCTGACAGTATGCATTGTTCTTCCTCATCCAAGAGGATGGAAGGAAATACTGTTCACCAAGAAAGTAACCTTCTATCATCTTATTTTTTCCCCCTTTTTTGAGCATTTTGCCAGCCAATTACTTCACTTCTGAATCCTTTCTCAAGAGGAAGGTCCTAGTGCTCTTCTTCATCCCATGACCATGCTCAGGGCTGAGATTCAGATCAGCTGCTCAATTCTCCCAGGGGCTTTAGGCAGAATGCTTCACAAATGAAAGCTGCTGCTGCTACCAGCACTGCTGCCCCTGCTGCGGCCACCTGGGGCTGGTGCAATGGGGGGGGACCCTGCTTCCCTCTTGCCCAGTTGTGAAAGTCCTCTTACTGACCTTTGAAGTTTTCTTTGGCGCTTGTGGGTTGAGGGATTGGAGACCCTCCACTGCTGCTGCTGGGGCTTCTACCCTGTAGGCCTGTTCTGGTCCTGTTCCTCCTGGTGCTGCAGCCATGGCTGGGCTTTGCTCCACTCCATGTCCTGTGCAATAGACCTTTCCTGTTGGCCTTCCAGGTTAACTTTGGCTGGAAATCTCTTTCACTCTATCGTTCTGTGTCTTCTGCTGCTCTAGAATTTGTTGAGATTCATTTTTTTTTACAGATGTTTTATGGTCTGTGAGGTAAGAGCTAGAGTATGTGCATCTTTCTACTCTGCTGTCTTGGCTCTGCTGTTATCAATATTGTAGTAATCATTTTTTGTCTATCTCTCATATAAAGGTCATTGGTTTTGGAGAGAGAATAGAAACATAACCTTAATTTAAAGGTTCTTCCTTCTTTCTGTTTTCAGTTCTCATTGTCCTATCCATTCCAAGCCAAGGGTTTATCCCGTCTTTGATTCTCCTCATTCTTCCACTAAAGTTAAAAACTAAAACACCACCAATAACAAAACAAAAACACTTTTGCTGTTTGCTTCTCTCCCAAGCCTCAGTTCCTCTGATATCTAGTATTATTGAAACAATTTTTGCAGGACCATACCACACTTTAATATTCATCATCTGTTATGTGTCTTTGGTTTCATCTTCTATACATTTCTATTTTAAAAATATTAGCTGGTTTGATGAGTTGGAAAACAAGTAACAGTCCTTGTTTCCAAGAGACTTACATTCTCCTCAAAGAGGGAATGGGGGGCACAAATACATTGATAAGTCAATACAAAAGATAATAAAACTACATATTTAATTAAACTTTGGACTAAATGATCTCTGTGGTCACTATTATGCAAAACTTATGATTCTATTATACTAACCTACTAGAATTTATTTTGCTATTCTTTCCAAAGTGCTTATAAAGCTGAAATTTGATGGTTAATGTTCTTGAATGCAATAAAGACCAATGAAACATTTGTGTTATTTCCCCATTATATCATTTTGTTTAACCATACCTGGATATCTGGTATATTGACAAGAAGTCTCCATTGATCAATGCGTCAGGGCCACTAGAATTAAAAGGGTACTTTCTGAAGATCAATAAGAGATCTTCCTACTCCATTTCATTCCACATCTACCAAAGGGCTAAATTCAAGGGCACAAGCAAGGACATCAATTGGTTATTCAAATAACTCTATGTGTTTCTTGAAAAGGAAAGAAAACTGTTGTTGAGGAATCAGGCTTCTACAGAGAAATCAAGGAAAGTTTCTTTTTAGACAAAGATATTTCATTGAGCTCACCATTTCTTATAGCACAATAGTATTCCATCACACTCATATAACACAACTTGTCAAATCAAGAGAAGATTATATATAAAAAAAGCAATACTGTTTTTAGAATGGCTTTGAGCAAATAAGTAATTTTGATTATAAGTACTCAAATTAGCTATGAAAGATATATGAAGAAAGGCACTATTGTGGGATCTCTTTCAGGAGGTGATCATTGCCCTCTTTCCATTTCTATTTTACCCTCTGGTTCTTGAATATGAAAGCAGCTTCCTTTATGGTTTCTTGAAAGACGATGTCTAGGTTATTATTTTGATCATGGCTTTCAGTTATTCCAGCAATAGTTAGATTATTTCTCCTTGATCTATTTTACAGATCAGTTTTTATAATTTTCATTGTTTCTGGATGCCTTATGGGGCTATTAGCTTCCACTTGCCCAATTCAACTTTTTAAAGAGTTCTTTTCTTCAGTGATTTTTTTTTTACCATTTCTCCCATTTAGTCAGTTCTGTTTTTTGAGGATTTCATATTTTTATTGGATGTTTCTGCCTCTTTTACACTTTGACCTATTTTGTTGTTAAAGGTACTATTTTCTTTAGTATTTTTGTGGCTCCTTTACCAAATTATTGATTCTTTTTTCATGATTTTCTTACATTACTGTCATTTCTCTTCCCATTTTTTTCCTCTACCTCTCTGTCTCTCCCTTTTTACTTTAAACAACTTTTTCATCTTTCTCAATAATTTCTTTTGTGGCTTGAGACTAATTAATAATTTTCTTTGAGGCTTTGGATATAGCTATTTTGACTTTATTCTCCTCTCCTGAGACTGTGTTTTTATCTTACCTGTCACCATAGTAACTTTCTATGGTCAGTTTTTGTTGTTGCTTTATGCTCATTTTTGCAGCCTATTTCTTGACTTTTAACTTCGTGTAAAAATTGGGCTTTGTTCCTGGGGTAGAGGTGGCTCTGTCTATGTCTTGAAACTCAAGTTTCAAGTTTTTGGTGTTATTTTCAGAGGTAGTGCTAGGGCACTGTAAATTTTCATTTTTTTTCCAGTGAGATGATCTAAGGAGATGTGTAGTCACTTCTCTACTGGACTGTGCTCTGGTTTGTGAGTGACCATAAACACTCTTTTCTACCTTGCAACTGTGGACAGGGTCCCTGCTCCCCTGCAGCCAAATACTCTAGTGTTCTTCTTTGCTCTGGGACTATGAACTCGGAATCACTTATGCTCAGCGAAACAGAGTTCTGCACCCAATGCGAGCAAAGGGTTGTAATCTCCTTCTCACCAGTTATCTGACTCCCTTACCATCTGTGGGCTGAGAACACTGAAAGCTGCTCCTACTGATTCAGTCACTTCCAAGTGGCTTGTCTGGGAGTTGCCTGCAATGAACTGCCCTCCACTCTCACCCCAGTGATACAGCCCTTTCTTGCAGACCTTCTAAGTCATCTTGGATGGGAAATTTTTTTCTACCTCATAGTTTTGTTGGTTCTGACATTCCAGGATTCATTTTGAATCATCAGAAAGTTATTTGAAGGGAAATTTGGGAGAGCTCAGATAAATCCCTTCCTTTCCTTTGCCATCGTGGCTCTGCTTTTTATGTACCCCCATTACGTATTTTTCTGGCAAAATTGTTGCCTCTTCCCCTGGGGCTTTTGTCAAATGTCTAAAATAAATATAGTCCAAGTGGCTTACTTGTACCTTCTCAATTTGGACGATTTAATGGTGGAGAGAGCAGATATTTTATAGAGCATCTTTCAACATCTTCAATGCTTCCTCTCATTTCCCTTGAAATTCCTCTCCTCCATTCTTCCTCCTCCTTCTTCTCTTTGTCCAGGAGAATACTGGATACAGAATAATAAGACATGGGTTAGAAGTGCCTCTTTTCTCTTCATTCTGATGTCTTCAGGAAAATCATGTAATACCCATCAACTCCAGTTTTCTGATCTATAAAATGAGCTTGTTATTACTTCTCCAATTTATCTCACAGTTTAATAATGACTAACTTAGGTGATGCATGTAAAACCCTTTGTAACAATAGAGTACAAAAAATGTAAGTTATTACTGATATAAGAGAATTTATAGCAAATATAGATGTTATGACAATTTCATGCCCATCCATGGCAAAAATCATTCTTTAAAAAATACCTCTTCCTCCTTAAGCAGGTTGATCCTCAGGAGGAAGATGTAGACTTTTGACAGGACAACTTCTACTAAAAATAAACTGACACGTTACAAAAGATTTCTAGTCATGTGAAAGGTCCCAGTTATCAGAACCAAGTTAAATATTAATCATGAGATTATCAGATAAGATAAATTAATACTGGGTCCAAATGAGTTAGCATGTTCTCTGTGCAGGAATATTTCAGCCATCACAAATATCTACTTATAAAAATATTATTTCTAAAATTTATACAATGTTTCTTTTATCTTCCTTTTTGGTCATTCTTTTCTAGAAGCATTTCTTTATATTTTCCTGGTCAATCTTGTTGAACTTAGGAGGAGAGAAGAAGAGAGGCAGGCAGAGCAGAGGAAATAGAGGGAGATGAAATGAAGGGAAAGACACAGAAGTGACATAAGGTGTCAGAGAGAGTAAAAGATCCTAGAGATAATCTAGTGCAATCACTTAATTTTTCAGATAAAGGAGCAAAGGCCCTGGGAAGGATGAGATGACCAAGGTCACAATAATAAATAGTAGCAGAATCCAGATTCTCTTTCTTCAGATACCAAACTTCTCAATTGCATCATCATGTAAATTGGCAAGCAGCCTTCTCAGATTCTGATATTTGAACTTAACTAATTCAGGGACTTTAGAAGTCATCTCATCCAAATCCCTTATTTAAAAAAAAAAGGATATGGGTCTAGGGGAGGTGAAATGCCTTGCCAAAACATTAAACAGTAGAGCAGTGATCTGACCACTTGTCCACCTTTTCCTGTTTTGATTCCACATACCTCCTTCTCTCCCCATTATAATAGAATCAACAAAGAATTCTGTTTTAGAGCCAAGATGGCAGAGTAGAAAGAAGCACATATGCTTAGCTCTTACCCCACAGTCCATAAAATACCTGTAAAGGAGAACTCTCAACAAATTCTAGAGCAGCAGAAGCCACAGAATAATGGAGTGAAAGGGATTTCTATCCCAGAGAGACCTGAAAGACCAAAGGGAAAGGTCTGTTGCACACTGGACCCAAACCCTGCCTTGGCCATGTGGCCCCAAGAGGAGCAGATCCAAGCAGGCTTCAGGGACAGAATCTACAGCAGGAGTGCAGGTCCCTCAACCCACAGGTGCCAACGGTCACTGAGAGAGTCTTTGCAGCTGGATGAGAAGGGAGCTGGGTGTCCCCATAACTCAGGCCCCCTCAGGAGGCAGCAGTAGGGGCAGCAGTGGACAGGGGCTCCCAAAGCAGGCAGTAGCTCTCATCCATTGTTGAAGATCTCATCATAAACCCCCTGAGGGAAGGTTACTTTCTTGGGGAACAGGTGTCTCCCCCCATTCTTTTGGATGAGGAAGAACAAGGCACAGAGTCAGATGAAGTCAAGGCCCTTGCCTCCAAAGGGAACTTAAACTGGGCTCAAGCAATAGAAGACCTTAAAAAACAAGTTAGCAGCTTACTAAAGGAAAAGCAAAAAAAAAAAATCCTGAGGAAAATAACAGCTTTAAAAAGAGGCTAACTCAATTGGAAAAAGAGGTCCAAAAAGCCAATGAGGAGAAGGAGGTTTTAAAAAGCAGAATTAGCCAAATAGAGCCAGAATTAGTTCAAAAATTCACTGAACAAAATAATTTGTTGAAAGAGAGAATTGAGTTCTGGGAAATGAATGACTATGAGTTAAACCAAGAAGTTAGTAAACAAAACCTAAAACTTCAAAAAATAGAAGATAATGTGAAACATCTCATTGGCATAATAGCTGACCTGGGAAATAGATCCAGGAGACATAATTTAAAAATTATTGGACTTCCTGAAAGCCATGATCAAAAAAAGAGTGTAGACATTACCTTCCATGAAATTATCAAGGAAAACTGCCCTTATGTCATAGAATCAGAGGGCAAAATGGATATTGAAAGAATTCATCAATCACCTCCTGAAAGAAACCTGAACAGAGAAACTCCTAGGAATATTGTGGCCAAATTACAGAGTTCCCAGATGAAGGAGAAAATACTGCAAGCAGTTAGAAAGAAATAATTTGAGCACTGCGGAAATACAATCAGTATAACACAGGATCTGGCAGCTTCAACATTAAGGGATCGAAGGGCTTGGAGTGGGATGTTTCCAAAGTCAAAGGAACCGGGATTGAAACCAAGAATCACCTACCCAGTAAATCTGAATATAATACTTCAAGAGAAAAAAATGGTCATTCAGTTATATAGATAACTTTCAAGAACTCATGTTGAGGAAAAGACCAGATCTATATTTAAAAATTTGACTCCCCAAGACAAGAATCAAGAGAAGCATAAAAAGGTAAACAGAAATGAAAAATCATAAAAGACTCTCTAAAGCTGAACTGTTTACATTACTACATGGAAAGAAAATATTTTTAACTCTTGAATCTTTTCTCAATATTTGGGTAGTTGAAGAGTTTGTACACACACACACACACACACACATACACATAAATAGAGAGTACAGATCATGCTATATCAGAAGAGATGATATACATACACACAAAAAAAATAAAATGAAATAAAAATTGAGGGGTGAAGGAGGAAAATTCCAGTAAGAGAAAGGGAGTAATGGAATGGGGCAGGCTTAAAAGAAATAAGAAAAATCTTATTCAATGGAGGAGATAAGAGAGAAGGGGAGAGGGGGAAAAATAAAGCTACTCTCCCCACGTATAGCTGAAGGAGGGAATAACATGCTACCTAAATTTGATATGAAAATTTGTATCACACCACAGGAAAGTAGGAGAGGAGGTGACAAGTGGGGTGAGGGGAATGTTAGAAGGGAGGGTAAATGGGAGAAGGGAATCACTAGAAATAAACACTTTTGAGAAGGGACAAGGTCAATTGAAGGGGGGAAAATAAGGGAGGATAATTTAGGTCAGAGGGCAATATAATTAGTATTATACAACATGATTACTATGGAAGTCTTCTGCAAAACAACACATATTTAGTCTGTATTGAATTGCTTGCCTTCTCACTAGGGCTGGGGAGGGAGAGAAGTTGGAATTCAAAGTATTAGAAACGAATGTTGAGAATTTTTATTACATATAATCGGGAAATAAGAACTACAGGGATAGGAGTATGGAAATTTATCTTGCCCTTCAAGAAAAGAGAGCAGATGGGGATAGGAGAGGGGGTGTGATGGAGGAGAGGGTACATTGAGGGAAGGAGTAATCAGAATGCAAGGTATTAGGAAGCAGGAGGAGGGGAGTGATGGGGAGAAAAATTGGACATGTTACAAAGTGAGGTAAAAGCAATTAGTATTAAAACAATACTGAATTAATTACTGAGAATAAATCAATGACATCTTTAGTTTGGAGAAAAGAATTTCAGTCTAAATTTCCTAGAGGAAGCTAGCCTCGGGTACCTTCAAGTCAAGATTTTAATGGTAAATTTGATTTTATGATTGCTATTTAATTAGGAACTAGAACATGTATAGAAAAGCATGTAAGCCACTTAAGACTTGCCTCAAAAGATGTTCCTTAGCCAAAGTGAAATTATAATCATTTTTGAAACGTGGTTATTGGAACTTGCCATTTTTAGATGCTATGGGACTATTAAGTGACTGCTCTTCTGAGTCTAACTCCAGGTATGGGTAGCAAGAAAGGCGATCTGAGCCTCCATTACATGATGCCAGTAAGCTGATGAGATGCTGGTATGAACTGCATAGGTGATCTCAAGGAAAGGGTGGGAGAGTAGCTGTTCAGCACGGGCTGAGGTGGGATTCTCTTGACTCAATTTCCCCACTGACACCTGGCAGACTTTACGCCTGACTGAATGCAAGTGGATAATCTAATCCTGCCTGGAACTGACATGAAGTTGGGGAGATATTGTATCCCTGCAATGTCCTTACTATTGGTGGCAATTTTCTATAGTCAAAAGGTTTGTAAACTTAATGCCAAATCAATTCAAATATAGATTATGGGTAGGGGAACATCCAAGGTTGTCTAAAATTAAGCATAGAACTTTAGACCTACAACAATAAGTTAGGGGGTCCTTTAATTCTTAGCAATACTGTGGAGACAATTAGGTCAAGAGCTTGTGAAGTTAACAACATAAATATGATTTGTGTCTCAACTGGTTAATGTTTAAAAAAAATTCTTTTGTGGTCCATATTGTAAATGCTTTAAAAAGAAGTATCACCTGACCAAAAGTTTGAATTGCTTTATCTATTATAAACTGTGTTAAAAAATAAATTAAGAAAAAGATTTCTGCTTTAATCTCTGGATATTTTAATAGGTTAATATTTTTTTACATGTGCTAAAAATAGAGTCTTAGGCAAGATAAAATTCTGACTGGCATTCCATGAAACTAGATTTCCTCATTAAAAATCTAAAAGAAATGAAGTATATCATGATGAACAGCATCAACTGTGAAGGACTATATGGAGCAGCGAGTGCTAGAGGTACACACAGAAGTGTGTGTAATCATCTGTTACCCTTTCCCTTCCTTCCTTTTATTACAGAGAGCAGCAGGCTACCATAGTTAGCCAAGCATACACCAGAATGAATGAGTGAGTGAGAAAATGAATGAATGAAAGGAAATGATTTCATTTTATTGTAGAGAAAGACAACATAATTTAAATAGTGATGTTTGGATGTAGAAAAGGATCTATAGTATTAAATCAAACAACAGATTTTAAGTTTTCTTTAGGCAATGGCTTATTATTCTTTTGCCTTGTAGTCACTATTAGAGTAGATGCCATGATATATATATTTTGGGCTAATTAATACGATAATATGAAGCTTAAAATACTATGATACAATTCTATATTACCTGATTTTGAGCCAGAAGATCTGGGTTCATATAGGAGCTCTTGCAATTAAAACCTGAGTAACCAACAGCAAATTGCTTCACTTCTCTAAGGAATCACTTTCCCCATTTGTAAAACAATGGGCTTGCATAAAATGATCTGTTAGATTTCATTCATCTATAAACCCACGATCCTGCAAATGGATTGGAAAATAAATAGAGAAAAAGGCTAAAATGGTGAGATTAAGTTATTTTCTATATCTAAAGTCCCACGCAGTCCCGAGGAAGGAGCAGAATAATGATAAAAGCCTGCTACTGCCTACCTACTACACACTGTTGTGTTTAAAAAAAAAAAAGGTCATAGTTTGTCAATTAGGTTTAAATATTATGGGAAGAGGGAATAAAATTCCTGCAATTAAAAGCAAACATAAAAAGCATTTTGATTTCAAATAAATTATTACCTTTATTTATGAGATTAGTTTATAAAGATGAATATTTATCGTAAAACTGCCAGGAGGGAACACCTGAGCCAGCTTTTAATGTTTAATTCCCCAGTGCTTCTGAAATAAATGCCCCGTCATCTCCTAAAAGCTCCTGAGATCAATTCTTCTTTTCATCTTGTTCACTGGAAATGAAAGAGGGACGGTCGGCAAGCACAGCTTGGGATCTCCTGATGGCCTTTGATCCTTTGTCTTCAGATTTTTCCTTTGGTCTTGCCTACCACCAAGAATAAACCCACCAGGGTTGATCTCATCTTTGGATTTTGTTTTGATTAAGTATGAAATAGGCAACTCAGTTTGCATGCAAGAGGACATTGGGCTGACCCCTCTGCTCTGCCCCTCCACACCCAAACACTTGCAGATTTACAGAGATCCTCGGAGGATCTGGGATATTGTGGGTAAGGACATTGTTTCAACCAGCGTAGAATCCAATTCATTCAAACCTAGTCATCCTATGAGATGCTCATCCATGCCCTCCATTATTCCTTCACTAATAATCCACACTTTTGTCTCTGACTTTTCATTCCTTTGTGAATACCAACACAGCATTTAGATTGCCCACATGTGGGCTCTCATAATGGCAGTTTAAGGTCTGTAAAGGGGCACCTAGGTGGTTCAGTGGATACAGCGTCATACCTGAAGTCAGGAAGACTCCTCTTCCTAAGTTCAAACCTGGCCTCAGACACTCACTAGTTGTGTGACCCTAGGCAAGTCACTTAACCCTGTTTGCCTCAGTTTCCTCATCTATAAAAAGAGCTAGAGATGAAAACAGCAAACCACTCTAGTATCTTCAAATGGGGTCATGAAGAGTCGAACATGACTGAATAACAAAAAAGTTTGTAAAGTATTTTACATATGCTGTTTCCTTTGATTCAACAACCTTGAGGGGTATGTGCTATAATTATCCCCATTTTACAAATAAGGAGATTGGGGCTTCAAGAGTGTAAAGGACCAGTCCAGGATCACACAATCAATAAATGTCTAATGCAGGATTCAAACTCAGACTATCCTAACTCTAAATTCAACGTTGTATTCTCTGTGCCACTGATCTGATCAGTCTATGTCCTCTTCAGAGCACACAAGATCTTCATGTAAAGTACAGATGACATAGAGCTAGAATATAGATATTCATGACATAGAATAGATATAGATAAAGATAGATGTATGTAGAGGCGGATGTAGGTGGATATAGACAGATGTAGAGATAGAGATAGGTAGATGGATACATAGATAGATAACATGTAAATATAGATATAGGTATAAGTATATGGAAAACTAGATGGCATAGCAGATAGAGTAAAGGGTCTACAGTCAGGAAGACTCATCTTCAAAGTTCAAATATGTCCCTTGACACTTACCAGTTGAGAAATCCTGGATAGGTCACTTAACCCTGTTTGCCTCAGTTTCCTCATCTGTAAAATGAGCTGGTGAAAGAAATGGCAGACTGCCTCAGTATCTTTGCTAAGAAAATCCCAAATGGGCTCACAAAGAGTCAGACAAAACTGAAAAACTACTGAACAGCAGAAATATAGGTATAATTAGAGATGACCTAGAAATACATGTGTGGAAATTGTCCATCACACAGTATTAATCCTTATTCATAATGCAATGTGATATTAATAATATGTTCCTGTTACATAATGTACTATAAATAATTATGAAATAGTAAAAGATATCATCAAAGAAGTTAATAAGTAAAATGACATTTTGACCTTGATTGATTTCATGTCCTTGTCCTTGTCTACTCATCATTGGCTGTAGTCAGTTGTTGTTGCTCATAGTGATGAGGAAGGTGGGATCTTTCTCCACAAAGATTCCTGCCATTGATGATAGTGGCAAGAGCCTGGCTAGAAGCAGGTCAAATGGTTTGGAGGATATCGCTGTTTCTGTGGTTCTTGGGTTCACAGTCCTGAGCTATTTCCATCAGGTTCTAAGGAGAAGTGGTGATCAAAGGGTGGGGTGGTGGAGGTGGTGGTTTGATTTGTCTGGCTTATTCAAGTAAAAGTGTGTCTTAGGCCCATATTGAATGGTAAAGCTCTTTTCCCTTTCTTATTTAAGTTCTCCAGTCGGCAGCTAGGTGGTGCAGTGGATAGAGCACCAGTGCAAGAGTTAGGAGGACCTGAGTTCAGATCTCACCTCAGATACTTGACACTCACTAGTTGTGTGACCTAACCCCAATTGCCTCATCCTGGGTCATCTTCAGTCATCCTGATGAATATCTAGTCACTGGATTCCGATGACTCTGGAGCAGAAGTGAGACTGGTGACTTGCACAGCCCTCCTTCACTATCAAGTGCAAGGCATGTCATTATTTCTCTGATGGCATGGTCTTCTTTGGCAACGAAGGATGAACACATAAGTTCTCCATCCTATGTGTAGCTCTCTGCTGGGCCCCAAGGGATAATGCCCCTGTAGTGTCTTAAAGCTGCCATTCCTTCTTATGTCTGTTTTCTAATCTAACCACAGATATTAGTCACTACTGTTCCGAAAACAGTGCTGTCCCAATCTAGTTAAGGGGAAGTACAAACCATCTGACCTTTCAAAGTTCCTAAGATTAACCTTTGATTAGGAGGAGGGGAGAGGGTAAAAGAGGGACCAGAAACCCTCTTTGTTCCCCAAAAGGTTCCATCTTGGGAATTAGACAGAACTATTCTGCTATTAGACTGTCCTCATAGAATGCTGGATTCTGAACTGGGTTGCCATTTTATCCAAGACCCTGAAAGGTATTACTGCTTCTGTTTGACCAACCACAGAATACCTCTGGTCTATATTACGTACTTTAATTCAATCCAAACCTAGTTTGCACCTTTTATTGGTTGATCTTTTAACACAATCAAATATTTTAATTAATTGATTGATTCTGTATCTCAACCAAAGAGACTTTCTTAGCTGATACAAGTATTAGGGCAGCCCAATAGCTTGGTAGCTACATTTGTGCAGGCTGAGGAGCATGGGAACCCCCCTATATGTGTAGATACAGGGTGTTCCAAAAGACTAAGTGAAGTTTTAAGCTATCAGAGTTAAAATAGCTTTATAAGACTGCATAACTTCATGAGGAAAGGAGATTTTCAGTTTGTAGATACCTTAAGATTTTCTGCATACTCTGTTGACATGTGGATATACGTATATAAATGTCTTATCTTATTCTTCTATAATTTTCATTTCATCATGAAACCGCAAAGCTGTCACCCCCTGTAAAACATCATGTGCAAATGTCTATCTGTTCCATTTTTCTCTTCTCGGTACATATTGCTTTAATGTATATCCATAGATTAATCATTTTCTATCAGTTCCTAATTGGACATTTAGGAACACTTAGGTGGTGGGTAGAACATTGCACTTAAAGTTGGAGAGACCCAGAGTGAAATCTGGTCTTAAATACTTACAAGATGGGACTGGCTAAGTGCCATATTCTTTCTCAACTTCAATTTCATCATTTATAAATGAAGCTAATAAACATAGGCCTGTTATGAGGGTGAACCAAGTTTTTTTATATATTGATATACATATTAATCTCTGTTTTTTATATCTCTCTGTGTGTTTCTGTCTTTCCATCTGTGTGTATACGTGTGTGTGTATGTGTGTGTGTAATCTTGGTTGCATACGTATGCATATATAAAATGTATAAATATAGGTTAAATATAATATATATTGTACAGATAAAGACAGACTGACAGAGAGACAGAGAGGTAGAGGAGAAGCGGAAAGGAGGATGGAAGGCTATGATTTTTCCTCCTGAGAATTTTACATTCACAGGCCATTTCCAGAATTAAGAGAATGAGTTTAGGTTGGTTGTTTATTCAAGCAATAGATGCTTTTTAAAAACTGACCATGGAGATCCTGGTAACATTACTTCTGGAATAAAATTTTCCAGGCACAAAATTTGTATTTATTTAATCACAGTTGAGATATATTTCATGTACCAGTACTAGAATAGCATCCAGACAAACGTCAGGGCCAAAGTCAAACACCAGCTAATGTTAGCATTATCCATAATGGTATGGCTAATGTCAATTTGTAACTGGGAAGGGGGGAGGGGAGGTATGAACAATCAACTCATTGCAACATTGTTGGAATGGATAGAATTGTTATCTTTCCAGCTGTGGATGACATTGCTATACTTAGCTTTGTTTTCTTGGCAGAGGCATAGCTTCCTGGCCTGAAAAGTTTCCCTTTGCTTTATATCATTAGCCATGACAGGGTATGATAACCAAATCAACTCTCAAATATCCACCCTCAGATCTTACTTTCACCTTCTTGTTGGAAAGGCTACGTTCTGTTATTTAACTGTTTTGTGGATATTATCACCAGCATCACGTTTTTTCTTAACTTCATACACAGTCTGATATTTAGTGAGAACTGGAAAAGGGGACATGTTTAATCCAAACATTTAGTTGTCCTTTCTCTATAAAGACAGTAAGTTTACAAAGGAAGAGAGAATCAATATTTATGTACTTGCATTACCATAATAAGCAGTGATACAGTCCTTGGAATGGAGCAAAAAAAGGACTTGGTCAGTAAAAATTTATTAAGCTTCAGCTATATTCCAGGCATCATGCTAAGCTCTGGGAAACAATGAAAGGCAAAAGATAATGCCTACCCTCAAAGAGCTTGTAATCTATTCCTTCTTGTTAGTGGGAAAAGACAAGCAGACAGATCTATTGATTTTCCTGAGACAAAATTTCATAATCAGCTTCCCTGGAAATTCTGGAAATTTCCAGGATCTCATAAACACTCACATTCAGATATAAGTAAAACAAAGAATCTGATTTTTTTTTATTTTCTACTCTTTTTAATTATTCCTGCCACTTCTTAACTTTGATCAAAAATAACTTCGTTTTCAGCTTTGAAAATAATAATCTCTACCCCCTTGATATTTCACTTCTTTAACCTCCTAATTTCCATTCCTGGTACACCTCAAGCAAGAATATTTTCTGCTTGTGAATTGTCACTGCCTGTGGGAGAAAGTAATAGCTCTGTGTTAATTTGATACACCGAGAATTAATTCTATGTAACATCCATTGAACAGAAATTTATTAGGCAGCCATTATGTGCAGGGCATTTTATTAGACAATGGATTAAAAAAAAGCCATTGCCCTTTTCCTCAAGGAGTTTTATTTTATTGTCAGTTTTGATTAATATCACTAAAAGGCCAAGTTGTTCCTCTAATTCTTCCTTTGTTGACTCATTCACCATTGTAATTGCATAAAGTATTATACACTCTCAGTTGCTGAAATTGACTTTGGCTACAAGGTAGCCACTAGAAAATGTAACTTTATTGTGTTTTCTCTGATCTCAGAAGTATGGGATGGTTGAGTGAATGAATGAATAAATAAATGAAACATACTATATTCTAGGCACTGTGTAAGGAAATGGGAACTCTAATTGCAGGATCTCTTCTGGTCTCATTTCTCTAATTAGTTACAGTTGTCCTATCTCAAAAATAAAAGCTGTGGTTGATGCAGGGATTTAAAGGTTGCAAAGACCTTTACATATGTGTCTTATCTAATCCCCTAACAACCATGGGAGGTGATTACTATTATCATTTCATTTGATAGAGGAGGAAACTGAGGCCAAGGGAGATTGACTTTCCAGTGGTCACATAATGGGAGGCTATGGCCAGGTTTGAACTCTCTTTCCCTCTGTTTCATACCCATCCCCAGCCAGGATTGATGGATTCAAGAATGTGTTCTGTCTCAAAGAAATATTGTTATCTTCTACTTGTCTTGGGAAAAGTTTATTGAAAGAAAGGAGATAGAAATCTTTAGGCTAGTAGGCAAGCGCAAATATCATACTGCCAATTTGGAGAGGATACTGAAGATGGCATGTGAGATAACATTGCTCAAAGCCATCCATCATAGTTCTTTGTACAATTTTACATATGCATTTATTTTTCAGCACGGTGTTGTTTTGGCCAGGTAACTTTCTCCATTTGGCAAGTAAGTCAAAGGTTTGCTCATTAAGATTTGACTCATTTGGTGTTCTTGTTATGGTAATTATATTGTTTTCACATCTGGATGAAATTATTATAATCCCTTGTGATGTCATTTCTGTTGCCCATTTCATATTTCTTTTTAAATTTTAATTTAATTTTAATTGTATTGCATTTTGTAAAATTTTATTTCTTTAAAAATTTTAATGTCGTTTTAAACTATCAAGAGCTTATTTAAATAACATATTAATATTATTTGTTACTATTGTATGTTATTTAAATGATACCTTAGCATTGTATGTTCTAGTTACTGGCAATGTCATTTTGGTTGTCCATTCCCCATTTTGAAAAAAAAGAAAAATCAATATATTCTTTAAACAATTCTGGGCTAAATTTTCTTAATCTTTTTCTCACTACTATTTTTATTCTTTTTCGCTATAAATTCTCATCATAGTTCTAATGAGTCAATAGTCTAACTTCATAGACAGTTAAGGTAGGGATAACTCCCACATTCATAATATGTGGTTTCTTGTATGCTAAAAATCTAATCAATTTCATTTATGGGGTGTGTGTGTGTGTGTGTGTGTGTGTGTGTGTGTGTATGTGTGTGTGATGTTATTTGGTGCTAACTCAATCAAATGACCACCAAACTTTTAGCTGGAGAAAGGGTTTGTCATGTAGAGGTTTTTTTAAAATCTCCAAGTATTTGACTTTTTTCTTTTCTTTTGCCTTATCTGTAATTCCCAAATATTTTTCTCCATCTTCATCTTGTGTTACCTTTGAATTGAATTCAATTCACTAAGTATCAGAAGGAATGTATACCCATTTAGTTTGGAAAGTCTTATTAAAGTCTTCATAGAAATTCTCTACTATATCATCCTTGGCAATTGATCTTGGCTAATAAGGTGAACTGATTTTTGTTGCTCTCTTAAAAATATTTTTCATTAAGACAGGAACACCAGGTGATTAAATGTTCAATGAAATAATATTTACTTTGATTTTAGGGTGCAGGATAAAACTTAGTCCAACAACTCTCTTCTTTGCCTCTTCAAATGGTACCTGAGTTATCTTTCCATTTAGCTGCTACTTTCTTCTTTTGTATTATAAATTTTAATAGCAATAATGTCAAATCAATATTATTTAACTCATCTTTTGGTATGTTCATTCATTTGTCTTTGGACAAGGATCTCACATTTATACTACCAAGGTGAAATTAAAATATATTGTTAGTCTAAAAACTGTGACGTTCTACTCCATCACCATTGCTTTTGAAGTCGAAATGAGATTAACATCACTGAGGACATTTTCCCCTTTCTTTCATGGATCACCATTGACAAAAAAAAAATGTTCCATTATTTTGTGGCCAATTGACTATTGATAGATCTCCCCATGATGAGCTAGGCTGGTCCTGGGACCATATTGAAGATTTCTTGCAGATAGAACCTGCTATGGATTGTATTTCATTTTTACAGGCTTCAGGATCCTAGGGTCACTTCCACACCATAACTGGATCATTTGTGTGGAGGAGTGAAATAATATAAGCATAAATTAAATAGGAAAATAAAAGTTGAAATACCTAGGAAGGAAAAATTTAAAATGAGAATTGAATGGATTGCTTGGAAAACAAGAAAACAAACATTTCCTAAAAGAAATGGAATGCCAGTGGGTATAAAACTCTGGTCTACCAAATGCCTGACACCATACACAAGAATAAGGTCCAAATGGGTACATGGTATTGGTATAAAGGCTGATACTATAAAAAAACTAGGGGAGCAAGGGATAATGTATTTGTCAGATTTATGGGGAATGGATAAATTTATGACCAAACGAGAGATAGAGAACATTATGCAGTGCAAAATGGATAATTTTGATTACAATAAATTGAAAAGTTTTTGCACAAACAAAGCTTTTGCAACCAAGATTAGGAGGAAAGCAGAAAACTGGAACTAATGTCTGTGATAAAGGCCTCATTTCTAAAATATTTAGAGAACTGAGTCAAATTTACAAGAATACAAATCATTTCCCAATTGATAAATGGTAAAAGAACATGAACAGGCATTTTTCAGAGGAAGAAATTAAAGCTATCTATAGTCATATGAAAAAATGCTCTAAATCAGTATTGATTAGAGAGATACAAACCAAAACAACTATGAGATACCATATCATACCTATCAGATTCGTTAACATGACAAAACAGGAAGATGATAAATGTTGGAGAAGATGTGGGAGAGTTGGAATGCTAATTCATTGCTGATGGAGAGCATTTAGGTGATCCAACCATTCTAGAGAACAATTTGGAACTATGCCCAAAGGGCTACAAAAATGTGCGTACCCTCTGACCCAGCCATAAATCTTCTAGGGCTGTGTCCCAAAGAGATCACACAAATGGGAAAATGTCCCCCATGTAAAAACATATTTATAGCAGCTTTCTTTGTGCTGGCCAAGAACTGGGAATCGAGGAAATGCCCATCAATTGAGGAATGTCTGAACAAGTCATTACATGAATGTAGTGGAATGCTGTTGTGCTATAAGGAATGATAAAAATCAGATAAACCTGGAAAGACGTATATGAACTGATGCTGAGTGAAGTGAGCAGAACCAGGAGAACATTATACACAGTAACAGCCACAGTGTGTGAGGACTGTTTGTGATAGACTAAGACCTTCACAGCAATGCAAAGACCTAAAACATTCCCAAAGGACTTTTGAAGCAAAATGCCATCTACATCCAGAGGAAGAACTATGGAATTGGAACACACAATAAAGCAGACTATTTTCTCTTGTGTTATGTTTTGGTTTTTTTTTGGAGTTTTTCTATGATTTTTCCCATTTATTTTAATTTTTCTATGCAACATGACTAATGTGAAAATATGTTTAATAAGAATGGATGGGTAAAGCCCATATAAGATTGCATGTTGTCTTGGGGACAAGAGGGGGAGAAAACTTAAAACTCATGGAAGTGACTATTAAAAACTGAAAACAAATAAATTGATTAAAAAGGAAAAAAAATTGATGTACCAGACTTGCACCAGGATCAGCAATACCCATCAAGAACTCATGATCTGAACACCTCTACAGTTTGTAGCTCTTCACCACTCACTCTGTGCCACGCTCATGTAGCCTGCATCAGTTCTTGTCTTCTGTTCTTATCTACCTGTCTACTGTCAGACTTCTTTTGAAACTTCTCATGATGGCTACTCCACTCAAAAAATCCATCCAAGGCCAAGCACGAGACCAGAGGAACTAGGAGGTTTATCGATTCCCTATGATGTGGTCAATGCCAAATCCTCTTAGATTAGATATCCCAGGACTGGGACACAGTCTTACTTTATGTCTCTCCCAGCAATTAGCACAGAGTTATTTTCCTTATAGTTGTCTGTTGAATTTATAGATGAAGGTGTTGAATGACGACTAATGCCTCCAAATTTGCCTTTCTATCTTGTGTGTTAGGAAACACTTAATTTGCTTATACACACAAGATGAATTAGACATATTCAGGTCTAAATGAATCACTCAGCTGTACCCTAGAGACAAAAGAATTAAAGCCATTTTTGGAAGAGCTTGAATTACAAGAAGATGGCAACCCACTTCATATGAGCTTTCACCAATGATACAAAAAAAATTTATGAAACCTAGATTCTAATCCTTGCATTGTCTTCAAGATTCTCAAACCAGCAATCATTTCATTCTCATGCCTTTTTAGCATTTATTTTTTTTTTGTTTTAATATTTTTTTTTTTGGAGAGGGGAAACCAAGATGATTGGGGTTAAATGACTTGCAAAAGGTCACATGACTAGTGTCAAGTGTCTGAGGCTGGATTTGAACCCATATCCTTCTGACTCTAGGGCCAGTGCTCTATTCACTGCAGCACCTAGCTGCCCCTCAACATTTCTTACCCAGAAATAAAAACTAGGGTACATAAGACAATTTCTATTTTTTGCAGGTAATTCATGAATCAGATTGTGGCATTTAAGTCCATAGTCAATGACACTTTTTCTATTTTGCATACATGCTAGAGTTTCATTCAGCTTTCTTGAAGCTATGGTTTGATTGTTCATTATGATGATGACATTCAAATTCTTTTTCTTTCTTTTCATTGGGCTTCTTTGACTACACTGATGACCAGGAATTTTCCAAATCCTAGTTTGTTAGAGTTTCCCTCTTATCTAATTGCTTTGTTCTTTGATTCTCTTTAGCATAGTTTTTGATCGATGGAGAAATCTTTATTTTGTTCTTTGTAATGCTTTGGCTCCTTAAATCATCTTTGGGTTTTCACTCTAAAGTACTGATTTTGGTCATCAGGAATTCTGATTTTTTTTAATTTTCTAGATTGCTTTCTACTTAGTTATTTATTATGTCCTTTAACCAGGACACATGATATTCAAGTTGTGTGTTGCATGTACAGGCTAAATATTAATGCAGTCTTTTAATGTCTTCATTCAAGTGTTCAGTAATTTTTTCTAACTCCTTATACCATGATGATAGGCAGTTAGGTGGAATAGCAGAGAGAGTGCCATATTGAAATCAGGAAAATTTGAACTCTAACCCTGTCTCATATGCATAGTAACAGTGAGATCCTGGGCAAATCAGTTAGCTTGAGGGTCAATTTTCTAACCTGTTAAATAGGACTAAATCACCTACTTTATAGGATTGCTGTGAGAGGCAAATGAGATTATGTATACATATAATATATAAATATATATGTAAGTATGTATATTAGAAAACTTTAAAAGGACATATAAATATTAACTATTATTATTAAGAAGTAGTATAGAGTCAAAATGAGTACATGATTTAGAAATAAAGGATGATATAAAAATAAAAGAGCAGGAAATATTTTACCTGTTAGAACAGATTTATGGATAAGAAAAGGATGTATGATCAAACAAGAGATAGAGAACATTATGGAATGCACAATGGATAATTTTAATTATGTTAAACTTAAAATCACACACAAACAAAACCAATGCAGCCAAGATTAGAAGGAAAGCAGAAAACTAGGGGGGAAATTAGAGCAGTTATGAAAAAGGCATCATTTCTCAAGTATATGAAAAACAAGTTAAATTTATAAGAATATGAACTGTTCTCCATTTGAAAAATAGTCAAAGAATATGAACAGGCAATTTTTTGAAGAAAAACTTAAAGCTAACTATAGTTGTATTAAAAATGCTTAAATTTCTATTGATTTAAAAAGAAGCAAATTAAAATAATTCTAGAGTACCCCTTCATACCTATCAGGTTGGCTAATATGACAGAAAAAGAATATGACAAATGTTGAAATGGATGTGGGAAAATTGGGACACTAATGCACTTCTGGTGGAGTTGTGAACTAATCCAACCATTTTGAAGAACAATTTTGAACTGTGAACTAAGCTGTAAAACTGCATAACCTTTGACCCAGCAATACCTCTACTAAGTCTATAATCCAAAGAGATCAAAGAAAAGGGAAAAGATTCTATGTGTACAAAAATATTTTTGGAAGTTCTTTTTGGGGTGACAAATAATTGGAAGTTGAAAGGATGTCTGACAATTTGGGAATGGTTGAGCAAGAGGTGGTATATAACTGTGCTGTATGAAATGATGACTAGGATGGTTTCAGAAACACCTGGGAAGATATATGACTTGATGCAAAGTGCAGTGAATGAAGTGCAGAGATCATCGTACATAGTAACAGCAGTATTGTTAGATGATTAGCTATGAATGGCTTATCTATTTTCAGCATGGTGAAACAAGAAAGTTCTTAAAGACATAATGAAAAATGCTATCCACCTCCGTAGAAAGAACTGATGGAGTCTGAATACAAATTGAAGCATACTTAAACAAACTTTATTTTTTTTGTCTTTCTATTTTTGTTTTTGTTTTTCGTTTTTTGTTTTTCATTTTTCGTTTTTGTATTTGATCTGTGCTCTCTTTTGCAACATGGCTAATGTGGAAATATTGTTATGAGTATGCATGTATAATGTATGCCAATATGTTTGCTTTCTCAAGGAGGTGGGAGGGGGGGAGAGAATTTTATAAACTCAAAAAATATTTTTAAAAGAATGTCAAAATCATTTCTACTAATTTTATATTGAGAAAAAATAAAATAAAAATATTCTGTTTTTAATAGAAGAGGCAGCATAATAAGTGTAGTTAATGGAACTCACATATGTAACTTCAGGCAATTCACTCTGTGCTTCAGTTTTCTCATTTGAAAAAGGCAGGTGCTGAACTTGATGGCATCTAATGGTGTTTCCAGGTTTAACTAGCTACATGATAAGGTAGATAGCACAATAGACCTGTAATCAGAAAGAACTAGGTTCAAACATTCTCTGAGATACTTATTAACTGTGTGACATTAGGCAAGTCACTTTATTTGTCTGTTCCCTCAACCATTAAATGAATTAATGTCAGCACTGACCTCTCAGGGTTTTTATAAGGATTAAATGAATTAATTTTATAAAGTTCTTTGCACACCCCAAAATACTCCAGAAATGCTTGTTGTTATTATTAGCTGTTAAATCTGTCATCCTATAATTTCTGAAGCCTGATTTTAAGAATATTACTAGATAACTCCTTCTTTCCTCCTTTGGCCTTTATAATAGCAACAGCCATAGCAATACAATTCATGATGTATATATGTATATTAGTCATGAAGTTGTTTTACTCCCTCTTTCAAATATTGTGTTAGATTACATTAGGTCATGACAATTATAGAAAAGATACTAGCTATTAAAATTATTCTTCCTTGGCAAAGCTTATCTGTTAGTTTAATTTATGACATGAAACTTGAAAAAACACTTTAAAAATTCCAATCTAAGTATATCCATTTCCTCTTTTCAAAATAATTAAAGACAATTATTCATACATCTGTTTCATTATAAGGTAGAATGTCTAAAGTTTGTTCTGTGTAGTTTTTTTTTCAGGGTTAAAATAAATCCTGCAAATTTGCTGAAACTATTGTCTTGACTAATATCTTTGCTGATTCCCTATTGTTTTCCAAGTATCCTCTCATATTACCACAAAATGGGGGTATTTATCTCCTCTTATACCTCTATTTCTCATCGTATTTTATTGCTATTAGTAACATTTTAGAACTACATTAAATAATTGAATGAGTGTAGGTTGTCAGTGCCTTAAGGTTCTTCAGGTTTTCTCTCTTCAGATTCAAGTAATTCACCCATTCCTAGTCTCTTTTAATCTGACTTGGGTTAAGGTATAAAGTGATTTCATACAATTTCCCTGAATTTAACATTAATCCATTGTTAGGTAATCTGGAGCTGAAGATATCATTGACAAAAAAAATCCCAGCATGAAGCCTTTTTCTAAAGCTATTAATACATGTTTCTAGCCTTACCATATCTGTCTCTAGTCCATTTCATGTGAACGCACGGTTTGGCCACTTCCCTGGCCCCCACCATCTGTGTTGAAGCATTATCAGTACATGTATTGATTATTTTTGTTCTGTTACCACCCTAGCGAAATAACAGAATATGAAGATAGATAACTCCATTGTCTTCCATATCAAAGTGAGCATCGTGACAGTGCCAAATAGTACCAGTCTGCCAGCATATGGCACCATGTCAATTTTTTTTAAAGCAGAGTATGTGGTTTTAGTAATATCAAGAACTTTGAGTGATTCACTTTTTCTACCAATGCAGATTTATACTTCCTGTGCAACTTCTGATTTTAGAGAAAGTTGTCTGGGCACTGAGAAGTTAAGTTAACTTACATTACACAACCATTATGGGTAAGAGGATAGATTGAATCCTAGGTCTTCTTGACCCTCAGGCTTACCCTCTGCCCACTATACTATCTTACTCCCCCCTGCTCCACTGCCCATATATATCTTAGGTTCAGAGAAGCAGTTTCATCATACTGACTGAGCTTCTAATCCAATCACTGGCATCATTAGAACTAAATTGGCTAGTGTTTCAATGTACCTGCCAGCCCTTCGCAGTTACAAAACTCATCTCAAGGAGAATGAAGTCCCTAGTGAACCTCTCCTGGCTGGCTTCCTTGAACTTTGCCATTGCCTCACCCTCTCTACTTCCTAACATTACATGAATGCATCCTTGGGCTTTGAGCTTTGAGCAGTTTTGTTCTAATTCTTATTATAATTCATTTAAATCCTCTTACTTCTGAAAGACACTTCAGGAAGTCTGTACTATTGCCCAATAATGTATAAAAGTATCTTTCTATTTATAGCCTTTAGACAACTTCCATAGATGAAAGATGAGTTAATTGCAGTAGTTAATGGAATACCTCACCTCCATGCTAAAATCTAAGAAGATTTTGGTACCTTGATTTTCAGAGAACATAGATGTTTGCTTGATGCACTGGGTGGTAAAAGGGAGGATATTGAAATGGGGAAGATGTGAAGAGGCCCTATAGAATCATCATCTGTAATAGGAGTCTCTGTTGGGATGTAGAACAAGCCAGATGATAATATTTTGTAATAAGAAAATGTGATATAACAGAAAGAAAATGGGGTTGAGAGTCAGAAATCTTGAATTTGAATTTTAGCTCTGACTCTTTTTAAACCTAAAGAGAAATTAGAAATTCGATATTTTAGAGTTAAATTTCCCAAAATTTATCTTATGAGTTATGAAGGATGATCTATTCTAAATAATTATAATGACAACTCTCCCCAACCCCATCCTAAAATATTTTCTGACTGCTAGGTTTAAGGCTCTGTGCTAAATGATAAGGATGCAAAAGACAAAAACAAAAAAGGCAGCTTTCCTCATAGCACGTATCTCTATCCAAATCATTTAAATCTTGTCATAGTCAAGTGGCTTTCTCCTGGGAAGGAAGTTTAAAGTATTTATTTTCCACTCACTAAATCATAAGGACTCTTTCAACACCAGTGTCTGTTGTAACTAAAACACACACCTGGGCAAGTTTGAATCTGGGGGTGGTTTGGAAAGGAAACTACTTCACTGGGCTGTGGCTCAAAAATTCATATCTCCAAGATGTTCCCTACAGGAGGCATTCATGATGAGAACTCTTCTAGCTGCCTTTGTGCAGCTCCAAGATCATACATTCCCATCGCTCAGCATTGAGATGCTCTGAGTATGTGAGAAGCCCCCTTGGTCTGATGTGGAGGAGACAAATCATAGCCAAGTCAGGTTGGCACATGCCCCACACTTTGGAGATGTCATGCTGTTTATGTTGCATAAGCTTAGCTGTCTTCCAAGCTCTATCCATGTAGTATAAACTTTTCAGGAGGAAGAATTGATTTGTGATGTGTAGTTAGTTTTTCCAAACCACTGATTGGGTGTGTGTAGGGAAGGTCTTGGCATATCCTGTCCCTCCATCCTATTAGGAAATCATAGCTATAAAGGTGGAGCAGATTCAAAGTAACTCCAGGCAACTCTGCTGGTGGGGAGTAGGAGGGCTATGGTGATTAGAAAAGATTAGCAGAATACTCATGACTTATAAGCTCTTAGTCAGTAAGATAATAAAATAATCATTTTAGTATGTTCATTAATGCCCACATTCAAAATTACTTGTACCAATCAACTCATATTTCCTGCTATAATAATTCTCCTTCCTTCTTTCCTTTCTTTTGTCCTTCCTTCCTATACTTTAACAATCATATAACTAGCAACCATTCTCCATTACAAAGCTCTCCAATAAGGTGACCCAGAAACCAACAGGGTACTGGGAAAAAAATACTCTAGGAGCTTTATTCCTTTCTCTTTCTGTATGTCTTGTATAGGAAAAACTACAGTCACTTTGAATTCCATTCAGTGATAAACTAAACACAAACTTAAAACTTAATAATATTAGCAAATGTATGATTCCTACAGCTGAACTATTCTCTATAGTGTGTGTATGTTGATACATGTTTCTGTGTATGTATGTATGTGTGTGTGTAGTGAAGATTTTGATAGGGTTTATGATATAGTAGATAAGGTTCCTTGCCAAGTTCATAACATGTAACTGAGATTATGTAATGATACTCAATAGTTTTAATTCCATCATCATAGTTAAGTATCTTTTTTAGACAATTTCCCACTGCCCCAAACCACTAACCTATTAAAAATAGGACTGAATTAACACAGAGATTAGTTCTACCTCCTTTAAAAAGATTAACTCAAATGAAAGGGGAGGCCATCGTCTTGAGTCTAACTAAAGTCTTTTCAACTTTTCCATGATACAGCTGCCAGTCTGACTACTCACAATATTGATTTCTGTAAAGTCAGAGCTTTTTTATTAGTGACTCATGATGCCAACAGTGTGTAAACACAAGAATTCAAAAAGGTGGGGGGGTGGAGCCAAGATGGCGGAGTAGAAAGACTCACGTATGCTAGCTCTGAACCCACAGCCCATATATTACCTGCAAGAAGAACTCCCCACAAATTCTGGAGCACTGCAAGGCGTGCAGAAACACAGTGGAAAAGATTTCCGTTCCAGAGAGCCCTGGAGAGCCATCTCCAGGGGTCCATTGTGCTCCGGACAGCGGAGTCCACCCCTGTGCTGCCCTGGCCATGGCCCCAGAGGAGCAGATCCAAGCAGGCTTCAGGGACGGAATCTCAGCGGCTGGGAAGGTCCCTCCGCCCACAGATGCTACAGGTCAGTGAGAGAGATGTCTGGGCTGACCGAGAGGGGAGTGGGGTGTCTCCGTGACTCGGGCCCCTCGGGAGGCAGTGGTGGAGGGAGCAGCAGAGGCAGTGGCAGAGGCATCAGCGGCAGCCCGGAACTCCCAGAGCAGCAGGCAGAAGTTCAGGGCCATTACTGAAGGTCTCTGCATAAACCCCCTGAGGGAACTGAGCCTGGGAGGTGGCCCTGCCCCCACCCGCTCCACTACTGAAGGTCTCTGCATAAAGCCTCTGAGGGAACTGAGCCTGGGAGGTGGCCCTGCCCCCACCCCTGCACCAGAACTTAAGCTCACATTGAATAGCAGCCCCACCCACCACGAAAAGCCCATTTGAATCTCAGACCCCAAGCACTAGCTGGGCAGATCTAGGCGAGGGTGCAGAGGAATCTCAGAAGTCAAGTAACTGGCTGGGAAAATGCCCAGAAAAGGGAAGAAAAATAAGACTATAGAAATCTACTTTGATGGGGTACAGATGGTCCCGCCTTTCAATTCTGATGACGAGGAACTATTCTTACCATCAGGGAAAGACGTGGAGGTTGGGGCCTCTCTATCCCAGACATCCGAGGTGGATGTCCAGTGAGCTCAGGCCATGGAAGAGCTCAAAAAGGGTTTTGAAAATCAAGTTACACAGGTGGAGGAAAAACTGGGAAGAGAAATGAGAGAGATGCAAGAAAAGCATGAAAAAAGGGTCAATACCTTGCTAAAGGAGACCCAAAAAAATGCTGAAGAAAATAACACCTTGAAAAATAGGCTCACTCAATTGGCAAAAGAGGGTCAAAAAGCCAATGAGGAGAAGAATGCTTTCAAAAGCAGAATTAGCCAAATGGAAAAAGAGGTTCAAAAGCTCACTGAAGAGAATAGTTCTCTCAAAATTAGAATGGAACAGATGGAGGCTAATGACTTTCTGAGAAACCAAGAAATCACCAAACAAAACCAAAAGAATGAAAAAATGGAAGAGAATGTGAAATATCTCATGGGAAAAACAACTGACCTGGAAAATAGATCCAGGAGAGACAATTTAAAAATTATGGGACTCCCTGAAAGTCATGATCAAAAAAAGAGCCTAGACATCATCTTCCATGAAATTATCAAGGAAAATTGCCCTGAGATTCTAGAACCAGAGGGCAAAATAAGTATTGAAGGAATCCATCAATCATCACCTGAAAGAGATCCAAAAAGAGAAACTCCTAGGAACATTGTGGCCAAATTCCAGAATTCCCAGGTCAAGGAGAAAATATTGTAAACAGCTAGAAAGAAACAATTCCAGTATTGTGGAAATACAATCAGGATAACACAAGACCTAGCAGCTTCTACATTAAGGGATTGAAGGGCATGGAATAGGATATTCCAGAAGTCAAAGGAACTAGGACTCAAACCAAGAATCACCTACCCAGCTAAACTGAGTATAATACTTCAGGGGAAAATATGGTCTTTCAATGAAACAGAGGACTTTCAAGAATTCTTCATGAAAAGACCAGAGCTGAAAAGAAAATTTGACTTTCAAACACAAGAATGAGAAGAAGCATGAAAAAGTAAACAGCAAAGAGAAGTCATAAGGAACTTATCAAAAGTGAACTATTTACATTCCTACATGGAAAGACAATATTTGTAACTCTTAAAATTTTTCAGTATCTGGGTAGTTGGTGGGACCACACACACACATACACACACACACATGTACACATGTGCACACACACATACACACATGCAGGCACATACAGAGACAGAGAGCACAGAGTGAATTGAATAGGATGGGACCATATCTTAAAAGAAATCAAGGTAAATGGTGAGAGAGAAATGTAGTGGGAAGAGAGAGGGTGAAATGGAATGGGGTAAATTATATCTCATTCAAGAGGCAAGCAGGAGACTTTTTAGTGGAGGGAAAAAGAGGAGAGCTGAGAAAAAAACAAGAAGTTTACCCTCATCACATTCGACTAAAAGAAGGAATAAGAATTCAAAAAGGAAAGGCTTAACTTAGCCATAAGATAGGTGGACATAAAAAACATTATGCTATTTATAAAATGGAATAGAAGCTCAAAAAAGAGAATGTCCTTTGTGTCCTCTGTTCCTACCATAATTCCATTAAGTACTTTACAAATATTTGCCAAAATATCATGGAGAAATGTAAAAATGTTTTTGGAATCGTAACTCTATCAACTTCCTAAGAGACCTAGAATCTGTTAGAAAGAAGGAAATTGAACAC